>PPLH03000047.1:0-63773 GCA_003706445.3 Williopsis mrakii
TCGTCCATCTTCGTCTTCGAGCTCTATTCGTTCATCTTCGAGCTCTGTTCGTTCATCCTCATCTTCGAGCTCTATTCGTTCGTCTTCCAGCTCTGTTCGTCCATCTTCGTCTTCGAGCTCTGTTCGTCCATCCTCATCTTCGAGCTCTATTCGTTCATCCTCGAGCTCTGTTCGTCCATCTTCGTCTTCGAGCTCTGTTCGTTCGTCTTCCAGCTCTGTTCGTCCATCTTCCAGCTCTGTTCGTCCATCTTCGTCTTCGAGCTCTGTTCGTCCATCTTCGTCTTCGAGCTCTATTCGTTCATCTTCCAGCTCTGTTCGTCCATCTTCGTCTTCGAGCTCTATTCGTTCATCTTCGAGCTCTGTTCGTTCATCCTCATCTTCGAGCTCTATTCGTTCGTCTTCCAGCTCTGTTCGTCCATCTTCGTCTTCGAGCTCTGTTCGTCCATCCTCATCTTCGAGCTCTATTCGTTCATCCTCGAGCTCTGTTCGTCCATCTTCGTCTTCGAGCTCTGTTCGTTCGTCTTCCAGCTCTGTTCGTCCATCTTCCAGCTCTGTTCGTCCATCTTCGTCTTCGAGCTCTGTTCGTCCATCCTCATCTTCGAGCTCTATTCGTTCATCCTCGAGCTCTGTTCGTCCATCTTCGTCTTCGAGCTCTGTTCGTCCATCCTCATCTTCGAGCTCTATTCGTTCATCTTCGAGCTCTGTTCGTTCATCCTCGAGCTCTGTTCGTCCATCCTCATCTTCGAGCTCTGTTCGTTCATCTTCGAGTTCGGTACTTTCATCCTCGAGCTCTGTCCTTTCGTCTTCCAGCTCTGTCCGTTCATCCTCAGCACTTTCTTCTAGTTCTGTTCGCTTATCATCGTCTTCGAGCTTCGTGTCTTCTTCTGCTTCTTCGGCCTCATCTAAGGCCTCAATCTCTTCTTCTACTTCGTCTTCTAAGATCTCTTCGAGTGCTTCCAGCTCTGTCCAAGTGCCATCGAGCTCTTCTATCTCCTCTTCTTCCAAGGTCTTTTCGAGCTCTTTTTCGTCTGCGACTTCTTCAGGAGAGAGTGCAAAATCTTCGTCTGAATCTAAAGCTTCGTCCTCATCAGTGAGTTTATCCACCACCGTTTCAAGTTCTTCTCATTCGTCAACGGGTTTGACCTCTTCTGAGACATCTTCCGAACTACCATCTTCGGTTGTAAGCTCCTCTTCTGGTACTACTCAGTCTTCCATGTCGTTCTCAGAAAAGACCTCATTCTCAGGAACTTCTTCATCGACTTTCAAGTCGTCCACTAGTATTTCCAAATTCCCATCCACAGCATCATCATCTCATTCCTTCACTTTCTACTCCAACTCCTCGGTCACCATACTTTCAACTACACCAAGCTCACCACTGTCCTTCTCGACATTGGCAACTACGATCACAAAGCCCGGTAGTACAGTGACTATTACGACCACAGTCCCGGTAACTTCAAAATCTCCAGAAACACAAAATACCCCTGTCACCAAGACACCAGGGACGAATACAGAGACCATTATTACAACCATTGTCTCTGCTTCTATCACTAGAACTTCAGAAACGAGCGTAAAAACCATTGTCACTACTATTACAACCACAAGTGGTACACGTACCGCTACCATAACTGGTACGATTGTTATCCCAAATACTCCCGTTCCTTCGACCACTTCTGCTACTCCGGCTAGCCCTGCTAGCCCCGCCACTCCTACTACCCCTGCCACTCCTGCTGCCCCTGCTACCGCTCTCACTAGTACCGTTCAAGGCACATCTTCACCAACTGCGGGACATGGAACTACCACCCCTGTTGTTAATCCAGCTGCGACGACCAGCCCAGGTCACACTTCAGCAAGAACAGTTAACACGTTGGTCACATCCGAGCTAACATCCTCTACTGCTGCCATTTCTACGTTCGAAGGCTCTGGACACAAGACGCCAGCTCCTGTGTGGAGTGCCATTTTTGCAGTTCTTATCAACGCACTCATGGCTTGAATCGTGAGCATCTTGCTCTCGACGTTTTCGTTTTATGATTCATCTCTTCTTTTCGTCACTTTTTTCTTCGTTAATTGCCAAGTTCATACCCTCCCTTTCTTGGACCTATGTCTTTATTTATTTGTTTGTTCAGTTTTCCCTTCTGTGCCGTTGAAAACGGTACAAACCAGTATGAGTTTTAATTTATTCATCAATGGCTTTGCTTCGTTAATCATTTGATCCATTTTTCCCGATAATATGTTATCTTCTTGTAGAGATTCAATAATTCCTGGATACAAGTGTTCACTGCTGTCCATTTTAAAGGCAATTTGGCAAATCTTCGGAACTCTTCGCTGATCTGCATGACTTCCGTACTCCAGATTGCACCTCATCTAGACATCGGCCAAGCAGCTGACTCCAACAAGAAATGAATTCATCTGGAACCCTGAAATCACAGACATTTACATGTGAGATCTCGGATAGTTATTTATCTTCAAATAATTGATGAAGTGGTAAAAACTGGCAGAAACCTGGGAGGAAATCTTGTTTAGGGTCTTAATGAAGTTGCTCCTCTCGAAACACGCTCATAGTTTGGACGAGTGGTTTGCATGGCTACCCTGAGAACTTTCTTTTTTTCCTCTGGAGATGGCCTTCCTCGTAATATCAGATACCTGCGATTCTGCGGAAAACTGGCAACCGCAAAGAGATCGGGTAATTTGAAGATTGCAATTTGATTGCGAAGGTAGCTAATGGGTAATTCAAGCCACCATATGAGGTAGATTTTTTGATCAATGCTCGTAACGGCTCCTAAAGCATAGGCTAAAAAGGGAAAAATCGCTCCAAATACTTAAGGAAACCGCCACGTCGCCTCTAATTCTTCCTTTATTGAAATCGGACACAAAGCTAGCGTAAGAGCCTAGAGGCTTTTTGAATAAACCCAATGATGGAAATGGTAGCAACGAATCTCGCTGAAACTCTGACGATGATCATACTTCCAGCATGATCTCAAGAACGCCCAGACTCCCACCGTAAGGCTAGTGGATCCCAAGACTCGCAATATACTTGCACTATACATTCAGTTCTCTCCTCGCGACCGCAACCTTCCACCTCCCGTAGTATATTGCAGATTTAGTTTCCAGTGGTCCTCCCTCATAGTCGCAAAGTTCTCTTCCAAGCTGACCTCAATCTAAGTCTTCATCTGGCCGCCAAATGCGCTCAGGCCACTGTATTCGTAATTCAAAAATTCTTGTTTTTCAGTCTTTTATGTACCTCTGTCTTACTGTCAAGGCTCAGTTATGAAATGATATATGGTTTAACAGTGAGTTCATACAAGCAGGCTTTCAACTGAAGGTCATTGAAGGGTCTCACAAGTGAATATTAGCGTTTCAGTAAAGTTAGAGAACCGGCTCACTTCAGCGAGGGCTCAAAGATAGAAAAAAGCATCTTATTGGAGAATTGCACTTCAGATGTGATTTCCATGTTCCTATATACATCAGATTTTTCGGCTGCTCTCAAAGATGGAATCTGGGTATTGGTGACAACAAACCACAGAGATATAACCGTGAATGAAGTGGAATTGAAAGACTTGATATATCGATACTAGTTCTCAAGTTCTTTAAGCTTATCCCTCGCAACTCCAAATGCTTCCAACAACCCAACTTCCTCCAACTTCCTCCAACTTCCTCCAGTCCTTCCCGAGCTGTGAAAATTCAAGAATTTAAATGGCTAGTTTTGAATCTTTGAATAGTTCCTACGTTTTCAAGAATGACTTATAACTTATGAGCCAAGAATATTCATGAATGATGAATCAGATATGATCTTTTTGAGAGCCAAGAGCCGAGAATTCACAAATTTAAGACAGTTCTACTTCAAATTTGAGTGACCATGACTGATCAGATCCTTCGGCCGACCGAACTGGATACTGGGCTTCATGACCGCAATAATGAAAGCCATGTTTGTATTAATAATCAAGCCTTTAGATTTGATACAACTCTCCAAATTGTGGAATTTTCATTGGTTTTGACGTTGAGAATCTTATAGAACTAGATGTTGACAGTTCGCAGACGTTCCTACTAAACCTCATAGACTACATAATCTGTAGAAGTCCCTGATTGATCAAAAAATAGTGAAGTTGTCTCTCAACTTACAACTTGTCAAACCTGAGTTTAAAGGTTTCGACTGTTAAGAAAACTATAAAACATAATTGAAATTGGACATACCTTTTTGAGCAGTCTTGTAATTCATTGGAATTTCTTAATTTCATCAGAGCCCTAAAGAGTCTTACCATCATTGCAAAAACTCTGTTCCTTCCATTTTCTATCATTTCTACTCTTTGTCTGTACGACAGAGTCAGACCTACAGAGATCTTCTTAGTAACAATAGCTGGTGGTCAGGGACAGAGAGAGTTGTGAATATGTTGGCATATCTAACAAGATCTCATCTGAAGTGGAGTGAAATACATGATCTTTCAGTCCATGCAAGTTCAAGATTCTTCAATTAGAAGAGAAATCAACTGCCAGCTCACTGAATCACTTTATTGATTGAAAACCTAAAAACATCGTAGTTTGGAAATCTCAACCGAGTTGTATGCTTGGCATTTCAATTTTCTAATCATGATGAAATCAGAAGCCATCCAAACAGTCCCGGATTTTACCTTCTATTTATTTCCTGGATTTTAGAGAATGGTGTTGCATTCTTTGTCTTCAAACGTCCAAAGTCTAAGAGAGAACGGTGGACTGAAAATTTGTAACCTCAATAACAGATTCGAATCTCAATAATATTTAAGTCATCATTCCCAGTGGTCCTCCCCATATTGTGTATGGCTCACCCCCCCCCTTTCAACGCTAGGTCCTAACATCTCAAGAAAAGAATATACCACAAAGATGGAATTGCTTAAGCCCTTCGGCAAAGACTCAGAGGGGAAATCGTATCAGCCTTCAAACAGACAAACAGGCGTTACAATGTATGGAGCTACGAACAACCCATCCACAATGAGCGATCTGGCTCTATGAAGACGATATGGCTTATTAGTACCGGTCCTCATCTATCAAGTTGGACCTTTATTAATAGGCGGCCGCCTTTTATCTCGTTTAGGCTGCCGTGGGTTGTAACTTTTAACTTTTGAAGTTATGATATCCACAGACCATAGGGTATGTTGATGGGGCCCATCTATCATGCGCATTCACGTTTCAATTGAACCAGTTGAAAGTTGTAGATCCGGAATTGAATAGGACAATTAAGCGGCTACATTGTGGAGTATAGATTATGGATTATGGCTGAATTACGATAGTGCATTCTTAGAGTCTTCGACCCACGGGCCAGAAAAGGATCGCAGATGAAATCGAGCTTCAACCAATATTTTGGATTCGATCTAGCTGCCATTCGCAATTCCTTGATCCAATTATGCTACGCAATAAGTCGCAATAGGCGAAATTCGAGAAAAATCTAACACACCCCAAGTCCAAACGAGTGATGTGTGCTGTACACTTTTGTGAATGGGATGCTCACTGTTCACATATCTGTCTCCCGTTTGACTGGAGATGCTGAACAGTGTTACAGTATGACATGATGCAGTTGACCTGTGTATGATTGTAGTTTTATCTCAATTTTCTTTAACGTGTTATTACCTTTGTTGATTCACTATGATAATCGATCCTTTCATAGGTACTTATAGTAGCTAATGGCACACTGGTTTAGATCAAGTCATATCATTCAATGATGAACGGAATATAACGCCCATCATGCAACCGTAAAGTCTAAACCACTCGTCATGCAATTCCAGCGCCGGAACGAATCGTTTCTTTTAGTCATGTTCAGAAGATGTAGTAATTTCAGATTGGTGGGTTTTAGCTCTACTCATAGTTGAAGATTACCTTCCTCTTCTAGACTTCAGTTCAAGAAATAGGAAAACTGTCTGTGTAGGGTGTAATGACTCGCGGGTGGATAAAGTTGCTACTGACGTGGTAGCCTGAAGGACTCACCCATATGAGCCTACGGTACCATCTGTGGCACTGTAACTTCAATAAAGAGAAGAAAGGAGTAAGGGATCACGACAAAGGGGATTAAATATGAAACTCTGTGGCTTATAAATATTAAATTTTAGCATTTCCGTGTGTAACAACAGTGGTCTTGGAGGCTTGACCACCAACTTTCAAGCCCTGCCCAAGCCTTCGATTGATCTGGCCCTTTTTCTTCCTATCAGGGCCAATTCATGGATACACTTTCGGTGATATGGGTCTACGCTTTGGAGCTTAAAGTCTAGTTGGTATTTATCCTTCGTTTTTTGTGGACTGTCCTCCGTTAACAGTGGATGGTGTACCTTATACTGATCCAAAAACTATTAATTGTCCGCTTTCGGATTGTGTCAAACGCGGTCAGAGTGGCTCCTGCGAAAGGGCGGCTTTGACATCATTGGGCTGAGCCGTCCTTTCATGAACATTCGACCATTTGGGCCAACCATGAAATAAATTGGATATACCACTATGGAATAGGACATGTTACAGTCTCTTTGGCTGTAGCACTTCCAACAGTCACAGATCACCGATCACCCATGCACCAGTTTTGCACCATTTTTCCCTGTTGACCATCTCTGGCCACAACCTCCAGAAAAAAAGAAAAAAATGAAACCGTGAAACCGCGTTGACGCACAGACGCGACGGCCCAAGCTCAAGGCGCAGGGGTGCGCAGTGGCCTTTGAAGCACTTCTAGAACTCATCATATTGTGGTATAAAAAGGGGCTAACATCTCCCACTTTATTGTACCCTTGAATGTTGTAGTTCGACAAAAAGATCAAGAAGATCGTCCATTCCTTCAATGAAGTTCTTTCCTTTCGTCGCTGCTCTCGCTGTCGCTCAACCACTGCATCAGCATAATCAACACAAACGTGATGTCGTTACCGTCCTTGTCACTGAAGTTGTCACCGCAGTGAGTGGCCAAACCACTACTTCTCAGGCTCTTACTACTCCAGCTGCTACTGCGTTGTCTAACGTCTTGTCTGGTTCCTCTTTTGATACTGTCTACGTTTCCACTGCACCAACTTTTGGATCCTCACAGTCTACGAGGGCCTCCTCTGTCCAGTGGTCTGCGTCTACTACTTTGTCTCAAACTACTATCTCCACTGTATCTTCCGCTTCCGCATCTACATCCACATCCACATCGACCTCCAATGCTCAAGGTAAAGGTATCACCTACTCTCCGTACACAAGCTCTGGTACCTGTAAAGCAGCTTCTGATATTGCATCTGATATTGCCAAACTTTCCTCTTTTGACCTAATCAGACTCTATGACACTGACTGTGACTGTGTCTCAGCTGTTCTCAATGCCAAGACATCAAGTCAAAAACTTTTTCTGGGTATTTACTACTTGAGTAAGATTGAGAGCTCCGTCTCTATCATCTCTGCTGCTGTTAACAGTAACTGGGATGATATTTACACCATTTCTGTCGGTAACGAACTGGTTAACAGCGGTGGTGCCACTACCGATCAGATTAAGAGTGCTGTTGATTCTGCAAGATCTCTCTTGACTACTGCTGGCTATACCGGTCCTATTGTTTCTGTCGATACACTTGTTGCTGTCCAAAACAACCCAGTCCTTTGTGATTACTCTGACTACGTTGCTGTTAACTCTCATCCGTTCTGGGATGGCTCTGTTTTGCCGGAGAACTCTGGTACATGGTTGAAGCAGCAGATCGCCAATATCAAGCAGGTCTGCGGTGGTTCTAAAGATGTCCTCATCACTGAAACTGGCTGGCCAACACAAGGCTCCAACTACGGTTCCGCTGTTCCATCTAAGGAAAATCAAGCTTTGGCTTTGGAAAGCATCGCTTCCGCAGTAGCTGATCAAGTTCTCCTCTTCACCACTTACAATGATCTCTGGAAAGATGCAGGCTCCTACGGTGTTGAACAATACTGGGGTATCTTTGATTAAAGATTCTTTCACTTTTCACTTCTATACCCTTACTACTTTTTTGCATGTACCATAGACTTTTATCTCTCATTGTTTCCACTCACTCTTGTTCATTCGTTCCATTATTATACACGCGTTCGTTCTTGTTAGTCGTACAGTAGATATTTTCTAACGCTCTTTTAAAGGGAAATATGAAAGGAAATATTCTTTTCAAACTCCAACTTTACGCTTCTTCCAAATAAGATACTCAGCACTATGACCCGTACCAACGATACCAGCAAATCCAGACCCCGGTGCCTCTTCTTGAACTTGACCGTCTTCATCGATTTGACCCACATCCATACAAGTACTTGACAATAACCTATTCGTGACCATAACACCAGGTGTGCGAAACCACACAACAGGACCTTCCTCATTCACTTCCATACCAGCAAGACGACGTCTGTTACTTGTAACATCCATCTTGATCAATCCCGATGTAGCAGTCTGTAGTGAGATTGGAACACTAAACGTTGAAGCCGATGACGTTGGTACATATGTCGGCGTGGCGTGATAGACAGAACTAGTCGGTTGTTGCTGATTCACAACGTTACGTGTATAGTTGTGCAGTGGTGTTGTTGTCACTATGGAATCACCCTCAGTCGGGGTTGGGTCGTTAGGACGAATAATGTACTTAGGACACGTTCTTGAAGAGGCGTATTGACCTAAATCATCTGTCTCATCAACGTCACGAAGATATACAGCACCATGCAATGGGGGAGCATTTGGTGCTCCGATTGTTGGTTCAGGTATTGGCATGTGTGGAGTGGCGTTCGGCGGTAAAAGATGCTTCAATGGGGATTCGATCTTCTTGAATCGACGAAGGGCCGGTAGAGGAGTAATTGGATCTTCATGATCACGAACCTCATCTGGTAAGCATGCCCGCCATGTTCTAATCTTGTTGAAATTCTTATCGTTATCGTTATAACGATATTCACAGATGAATAGTGGACCTTCATATGGGACAGCTGGGTCACCACGCTGATAACGTGTGAAATAAGCAACATAACACTTACCAATAATCTCATCTGCTAAATGATCACGGTATTGACCGGATTTGAACACCTCATTCTCGTAGAACAAACGATCCACTCTATGGACCGTTTGCTCTGGGCGCAAGTACCAACACACATTGATCCAACGTTGTCCATCTTGCGGAGTTTGCCAAATTCTGAAAAGTTGTGCAACAATAGGCTTTTGTGGATCATTGGGATTGTTGATCAAGATCCAATCACCAATTTTGAATAGCTTGCCATGAAGCTCCAACTGCTCCAAAGGAAGCTTTAACGAATCTGCAGAGATGTAATCTGAATCTGGCTTTTTCATCTCAACCTCGAGCAATTTGGTAAAGTACCTCTCCAGCAACAAAGTGTTCTTGTACACCAAGGAAGACTCGTCGTTGTAGTACTTTGCATTAGCAATCATAAGCTTCATATCCTGGACAAATGGATCCACATCTTTATATTTCCTCTGTTTGATCTTTTTCTTAATCTCATCTAAAGAGATTGGTTGAGCAATAGCCTTATAGTAATCCGGATAATCTCTCGGATCAGGCAATCTTTCAAACATGGCTGTCACGGATTCACCTTGTTGATCTTTCTCCTTTCTCAGGGTTCTTAAAACATTCTTGATTCTCTGTTCAAAAGGTTTGTCAATCACTGGAGGTCTACCTCTCTTGAAACTCTGTTCTCGGTGGGAGGTTCTCTTCTTCACGGTCTCTTCCTCATCATCGAAGTCATCATCTCTACCAGGCGTGGATCTCAGCGAGGTTCGAGACAGCGGTTGGGGAGTGGAAGTATTATAACGCGTCTGATGAACGACAGGTGTCGTTGTTGGGGGCGGCGCAGGTCTCTCCTTCTCATGGTTGAACGCAATCAACGCGCCAGCTACACCGTCTGTGATTGGTGCCAGGTCAGGATACCCAACATCAAAACCAGCCTTCTTGAACTTCGGAATCACCTGATCCTTCAAGAAGTCATCCAGCACTTGAGCATAACGATACACGAAGGAACCCTTCTCGTTATAGGTTCTCGCATTCCATACAATCTGTGCAATATCCTTAATGAATTCGTTCGGAGAGTGATAGTGGTTCAGTCGCTTCTTGATGGAGTTGAAGGAGGTCGGCGCCTTGATGAATGTGTAATAGTCCGGGTAGAACTTCTTGTCTGGAACAACATTGAAGATAAAAGATATTGGCTCCTGGGTTTCAGCGTCTGTGAGCTCAAACAACTCCTGGTAGAAGCCTCTAATCTTCTTGGTAAGACCATTCACCTCTTTGGACATCTTTTAACCGATTTTCCTAATATCAACGGCTATCACCCCGTGTTTTCGCCTCTTGTTGTTTGCCAGTTTATTTGTTGATGTTCTGATGGCGGCGGCCGGTTTGGCGAATGGCGGGACATTTCTGGAAGTCGCGAATTCATCACTAATGAGTTACGTAATAAACGACGATGGACGAAACTCCAAGGGGTCTGTTTCATCATGGCTTTGAACCATTGGATGTTTCGATATGTGAATTCAGAACTACAGCAGCGATTCAGTAAATGTTAGATAATATAAGATTCCAGTATAAGTATTGTGTTAAAAAGAATCGAGATAGAAAGAAATAGAAGGTAAGTCAAAATAGATTATAACGGCCTCTCATACAGCTTCTAATAATCCGCAACAGCAAGCTTCAACTCAATCTATCGATACCTCCCAAAAACCGTTAGAGTCAAACACCAAAGCTGGGATCGTTCAACTGTCTATCGTGAAGCAAGCAACGAGAGTCAAATCAGTGTAACAATCTACTCAAATTACCCCAAAAGTGCTAATGTACAAAAAAGTTTCCTATGATACAATGAGAAACCTCTTAAGCCTTGGTAGACCAAGTGCTCAAAGATGGAGTAGAAGTGTAGTAATGTGAAAGGGAGGAGAATGATGAGCCAGTATCGTCGTTGCTCAAGCCTCTTGGTTGAACCAAGTTTGCAAAGACACCAGTCAAGGAAGAACCCAAGTCCTTTGGAACATGACTGGAAGCAGCAGCTGGGCCAGCGATACAAGCAATGAAGATAATTAAGATCAGGATGTACAACGACAAGTACTTTCTGATCATACGTCTTCTCAGCTTTGCTTGCTTCAAAGAATAGATTGGTGGACGGATCTGTCTGGATGGTTTCAGCCAGAACAACATCACAGAATGCCATCTATCAATGAATGGAATGCACACAAGTGGGAATTGGAAGAACAAGATGATGTGACCCAAAATGAAATCACCAGCAAACTCAGAAAGCTCGATAACCTTGGCAGCCAATTCTCTAGATGGTTGAGTAAAAGCAGCCCATCCCATACCCTTACCGTACCACTTACCCGTCCAGAAGGCAACGTTGGCATTGTCGTTCTTGAACTCACGGGTCAGCAAGAGCAAAGTCATAATCTTGAAGATAACTCTTTGACAGTAGATCATAGTGACAACACCAAGCAACATTCTCACAAAACTGAAACCTTCAAGAACCCACATAACAATGAAGAAGACCAAGTGGACAATGACGGCGACACCGTGGGCAAAACCAGCCATGACGGAACCAGTCTTCTTACAGCACATACCAAGCATTGGTCCAGCACAACAAGCCATACCAAGACAGAAGAACAAGACACCCAAGTCAATAGCAATTGGAGCAAGAGTACAGATAATGACACGGAGTACAGAATTAACCGTCTCGGCATCTTTAACACCAGTTTGAGCGTTAATGAAAGTGAACGCAACAAAGGCACCGGCAGCAAAGATAACAGTTGGAATAACATCAGTAAAGGCAATGTTCGAACGGTGAGCTCTAGTAGCATCACCCGCAGCCTTCTCGGACTCGACACCCAAAATTTTTCTCTTGAAACCAGTAATACGAGATCTCGACATTCTGACGTATCCAATCCAGGAATTTCTATGCCACTTGTTGTTACCCCTGGTCAGCCATCTGATGAAATCTCTGTAATCAATGAAGAAATCATCCCAGGCAAACTGATGTGGGTTAAAGAGAAATGGAGCGAAAATCAAAGAAGATAAAGAAGCCCAGAACCACAAAAGAGCTGGTTGCCAATAAGCAACAGTACCGAATAAGATCATCAACATACATCTCGCACCCATGTAGATAGCAGAGTCCGCAAATCTCGAGTACAACACAGAGAATGGAATACGTGCAGTAGCAAAGCCACGACCAGTGGAAATGTAACGAGCACCACCAACAGCCATATCGGTAATCAAAGATGAAGAGTAAATCTGGCCAACAAACACCTCGAACACTGGAGATAACGATAGTAAATGGCGGCAGAATCTCTGAGTGGCTTTCCAGACACCACGCTCTATCAACTCTTGAACAATAATTGGAATGAAAGAGATGAAGAACACAATGAAAATGGATAAAGTGTAACGTCTCACCCAATCAACGACAGGAGAAAAGTTATAACAACCAGTTGGTTTTAAGACATCGGTAATTGGTTTGTTTCTGTCGTAAATACAGAAGATGGATTCGTGTGCCAAAGCGTTCAAGTTGATCAAGGTCAAACAGAAAGCTTGTAAAGACAATTGAATAAACAAGTTGTTGATGTGGAAACCAGCGTGAGCATAGAAGAAAGACAGGAATCTATCCAGCGGTAGTTGAGTACCCAGGTAGTAGTATTCACGAGAGAGCATCTGCTCACCCATACCAGCACCGATCTTAGTTGTGAAGTTCAAAATAGAACCAAAACCCAAATCTCTACCCTTACCACATTGGAAATATTCAGAATGTTTGATACGACCACCACGACACAAGGCAGTCATACCAGCGTAGATATCTTCGTTCAAATGAAGACCCTTTTGGGCCTTAGAGACACCACCTCTGGTAGTCATAAAAGCAGCATTGATGAAATCAGGATGACCATAATGGAGCTTACCACCAATTTGTGACAAAGTTCTGGCAAACAATGTACCAAACGTTTGTTCCTTACCAGCAGCAACATCACCAAGAACACCAGAGTTCTCAGAGAAAATGTATTCTCTGGCACCAACAATAGCAACTGGGTGGTTCTTGTTCTGCTCTTCAAACCTCAAACCTGGTGCGTATGGGTTGACTTGTTCAACATTCAACTCCTCAAATTCAGCCAAAACAGATCTGATCTTCAAACACTCCTCCAAGTAGTTATCTTGGTTAGCATCGATCAACTGGATGTACTCACCACGGTAGAAAATCAAAGCATGGTTCTGATTATCAGACTTACCATCACCCAAGATTGGGTTACCGGACAATTGAACTCTGAACTTCGGTCTACGACGACCGTTCTCCAAAATCTCACAATGACCGTCAATCAAAGCAGAATAGATTCTAGGCTCCTCACCCTCATTAAGAGGAGGTTCTTCGTCCAAGTAGGCAATTTGCAAATCTGGGTAAGCTCTCAACAAGAACTCAGCATTTTCCAATTCTTCCGGCTTAAACTTCGTCAATCTTTGCATGGAGACAACGAATTTGAACTTTCTTCTAGCCATCTTTTCCAACTCTCTCTCCAAGCCTTCGGCGTTACCACCGAACATTTGGACAATCTCAGGGTTCTCAACTCTGTACAACAACTTGATAGCACGAGCATAGTTCATGAAACCAGACACGGTACGGTACAAGGTTTGGGATCTCAAAGAAGCCCAGATACGGGTACGCAAAGTGTATTCTGGGGCAGCGGACTTGAAACCGATACAGTAGAATGGCAAATCATCGATTTTGGACTTCAAACCATTCTCATCTTTCTCCTCTTCACCGTTGTTCTCGTAAGCAGCAGTCTCTTCAGCCAAGATTTTAGTGTCCTTGACGAAACAGTCCCATTCAACTGGGTGCAATTGTTTCAAGTACTCCAACAATGTAACACGAGAGAATTGGTCGTCCTCTCTAATAATCTCTCTCAAAGACAATAGAATCTTTTCGGAGTAATGAGGAGTCAAAACAGTGAAAGTTGGCATGTTGTCAACTGGCAATGGCTCAGGGATTGGAGTAGCCAAAGACTGAGCAAAGAAGGAGATACGACGTTCAGCTTCGGAATCTCTTGGGAAAAACTCCGTGTCAAAGTTGTTGTCATCTTGAGACACGAAAAAAGTTGGAGCTCTAAGGGTTCTCTTACCTTCAATTTCAGATGGAACTTGGTGGTACAACAGCTTTTGAACATGGTCAATAGCAAGCAAATGTTCTCTGTACATGGAAATGACAATAGCGTTCCAAACTTGAGAGATCAAAACTTTTGGCTTGTACTTGATCTCCATGTCAGTGGTTGCCAAAATCTTTGAGTAGATTCTCTTTGGCAATCTGGTAAAGATGTTTCTCCATGGAGTCAAAATAGAAATACCAAGGTAGAATGAGCGGCCAACCGAGAAGACACAGTTACAGACAATGTACCAAAGGTAAGTATCTAAAAAGAACAAGATCAAATCATTGAAGTACATCAAACCCAAGGTGATACGGGCCTGTTGTTGACACAATACGTTACCCCACCAGTATTCACCAGTACATCTCATGGTTGTTGTGGACAGGACTCTGATAGGATCTCTCAAAGTCAAAATCAAGAACCAGTAAGACTCGGATAGCTTGGCACCAAAGACGGTGGCCCACAACAAATAGGACATCCACATGTCAAGACCTCTCAATGGCGCGAAAGAGGCGGTGAAAGTCTGAGAAGCGACATACTTTCTGTTATTTCCTTTCATGTAAGAAGTGAACAACCCACCTAATGGCATGACAGAGAAGAATACGACAGTGGCAACGGCGACAAAGAACATCACGATAGAAACAACAAGAGCAGCTCTAGAGTACACTGTCAATGGATCATATGCGAACACAAAGACAATTGGACCCAGGTTAACGGCAAAGATGATGATCAAGAACCAGAAGCGGCGAGACAAGTGTTGAGCGCCAGCCCATCTTCTTGGGACAAAAAACCATTCACAAATAGTGGCAAAGATTTGAATAGCAGTAGCAAAAGAACCAGCCAAGGCCGCAGAAGCCCATCTGTAAGCTGCAAGGGGTTGGTTATTCACCAATTGTTGGTAGTTAGAAGTGTACAGCGTTGGGGAGTTGTATGCCATATAAAACCAGAAGAAGGAACCGTGGATAACCCAGATACGATTGAAGTTGGTAACCAAATGCATCCAGGTTCTAATCTCCTTGTAGGTCTTGAAGAACACCATATCCCAAGCGATCTCACCCAATCTGACGTAACGGTCCTCTGATGCCAAATCGACCAATCTTGAACCATCTTCAAACACGATCTTGGCGATACCTTCTGGGTACCAGAACAATTGGTTAACATCATCATAACCAATAACCTTATTATGGTCACGTTCACGCTTGACGTAACGACCATCAACAATCTCATAGACTTGGGATCTAATGAAACGGTACAAAGGAGTGATAACTCTATTCAGATAGTCACCTTCCGGCACTGGTTCAACACGTTGCTGACAAGCTGGAGAGTCCAAGTAATCCAATGCAGTCTTGTAGATGAAACACAAACACTCTGGAGTGAATCTGACTTGATTAGCCTCACCCCAACAGAGCAAGTACAGAGCAATTTGACGGACACGTTCCAGTGGACTGAGTTTGTTCATCTTGGCCTTCCACCTATAATCAGCGGCCTCAAGGGAGTTATCACCTTCGAGGGCATTCAAGGCTTCCTCTGTATTTTCAGCACCGGCTTCCTCAACAGCCTTCTTTGTTTTCTTGGATTTCTTCTTGGCCTTTCTAGCCTTTCTTGAAAGCTTACCCAAGTTCATATTTCTGAAACCGACATCATCATCGAGGTCCAATTGGGCAGCAAAATACCACTTCTTGTAGTTAGCGGTATCACCACCAATATAATCGGCATGCAGGGACAACAACGCCTGAGCTGGAGACATTCTCGAAGATCTAGAATCCAACAATGTCATAAAATGATCAAACATGTTTCTCATGGAGTCTCTCTGGAAACCGAATCTGTTCGTCAAGTCGATAAACACATCCTCAATCTGTTCAATGGAAACTGGAGCCTGTTGATCAGCGGTCCAAGCTGGGTACGGCTCGTTTGGCAAAGCAACCGCAACTTGAGATGGATCAAAGGCACCCTGGGAACCATAGATTGGAGTAGATGCACCCGAAGATCTTTGACCAGCATAACTCATCTGTGATGGCGTGTATTGGGTACCATAGTCATAGCCTGGAGTAGCTGGAGGATTTGGGCCACCGTAAGAAAAGTCTGAAAAGTTACCATCGTTGTCTGCAACACCTCTTGGTTGGTCATAATAACCTTGGTTGTAACCCTGATCATATCCCTGTGGATAACCCTGGTCGTGTTCATAACCTTGGGCATAATAGGCGCCATCGTTCTGTGGGTCATAATACTCACCTTGGTTCAAACCTTCCTGTGAAGCATGGTATCCTTCGTTACCGTAATATGGGTCCTGGTGGTTGGCCCCTTCGTACTGATACTGGTCATTGTACTGATCGTACTGGTTCTGGCCGTATTGGCCCTGACCTTGGCCCTGACCTTGGCCCTGGCCCTGGTTGTCGTAATATTGATTGTTCTGTGACATGATCAAGGCAAACCCCTGTGTATAAACGAATCAAGCAAAGAGCGGATCAAGTTTGAAACGATTTGAACAAAAGCACAAGAGAAGGTACGTATTCTCAAGACGTAGAAAGAAAAAGGATGAGCAACAGAGGTCTTTTGCGAAGCAAATCTCTTTGTTTCAGACAAGGAGAATAAGGTAATAATAGCAGCAGTAGATAGAAAAATCAGTCACCCTAGCGCTCTTCCTTCAAGAGTATTCTTCCTTGTTCCAACCTCCTAAGACACGAGAGATCAAATCAAGATGAGGCGAGACGTAAAGCGAGAGCCAGAAAACAAACAAAAACGGCGGTTCCTGAAATTCCAATGGCGGTAGATACCGTGTGTACTGTATCAATGAACAATGGACAAAAGAAGAACAAATTAGTTTAAAACAAACCAAGCGCTCTCTTTGTTTTCTGAGGGGGGGGGAGTTTGTTGTCCTTGTCTGAAGGGAGTTGAAAGGGAAAATGGGAAATTTCAACAGATTCGGCGCGTTCGCATTTGAAACAGCCAAAGTTTTTAAATTTTTGCAGGGGAGCGGCCCGCGCGTTGCTCTAAAAGGACTGGAAAAGTCCCACCATTGGTGGTAAGGCCACTTCAGCTCTCAGCTGTTCTCCTGTCAGACTCCATCCAGACCGCCTCAGAATCACGTCTTTGCCCCGATTAGGAGACGTATGTGGCGCCGATCAGCAATGTTTAGGAACTCAACACGCGAATCCTTTGAAATTCTCTATTTTTAGCCAGTAATAAGGGACTGCCAGGACTATTTATATAAATAATTCGAACAGTACACAGAGGAATAGTTGCCAACAGTGGACCATGGGTTATCACCTGTCCAGCGATAAGAGACTGCTCGCATAAACAAACAATGTGGAAAGAATGTAGACGGCACTCATCACTAGAGTAGAGCGAACGCTCAGAAACAAAATATACTTAATCACAGGGTTGCCTAAATCTTCCCTCATGAACTGCGCCTCGTGACGGACTGAAGCTGTCGGCTTAAAAAGTTGTTGGCGACGGTATACACATACATATACGTACAATAACTTGATGTCAGACGTGTAACTCGGGCCTCTTACTTGTTGCCGAAGAACCCGTTATCCGATTCAAGGCCTTTTTTTTTGCCCTAAGGAACGGAACTTTCATGGATAGTTCTGACTGACAGCTGCTCTATTGTGGGAACTTGACCAATGACCTTTTGCAATAAGAGACAATCCTGACCAGATAATGTGTTTTCTTCTGTAAATCAATGAATAAATCTGTCCCCATGGGCCCTGGGGCAAAACTTGGAATCTCTAGCTTCTCTGTAACTTGATTTAATACCACTGTTTGTGCCTCATTCATTCACTTCTTATTTGTGACAATTTGCCAGCTTTCGAGGGGAAGAAAAGTAATAAAAGAATCTTTCAAGAGGCAGCAAAGAATATATAGGAAGAGTTCTATTTTACTTCATATATCAGCCGTTGTGTATTTTCTGAAGTTGTTTCGTGCTGAAGGTGAAGCAGATTTGCTACTTCGATGTGTGGCTATCTTTTCGTGAGGTACAAATTGGATTCTTTCGAAAGTCTATAATCAAAATAAACGAACGATAAAATAGATTAGAAAGAGAACTGTAAACTAGAGTAAAGGGTCGTTAATGGGCATTATAGCAACGATATATACTCCTACAGAACGAACCCAAAAAAAAAGATTTTACGGGCATTACCTACCTCTTGAATCTTTTAATGCAAAAATGATTTTGTTAATCTATCGAAAAGGGGAAAAATATTCAGAATTTATTGCAAAATACCCTGGCAAACGATTTCAGGGACAGAGTGGGTGGTAATGTCAACGTATTCTTAACTTCTTAATTGAGAGGTATTGTGTCTGATGAGCGTACATAGCATGTAGCGCTAATATTACCGTTTACCCAATGCGAGGACGTCCGCAATATCACGCTTCTCTTTTTTCTGTGCGATCGCAGAGGGTGGAGAGTAGTAGTAGTATTAATGCCTATTAACTGAACAGCTACACTGCAGTACTTCCTAGATATTCAATTTGTGCGTCCGGTGATTGTCCCTCTTAGCGTTAGGCTGTGACTTCACAGATGGGTCAAACGAAGATAGGTAATCTGTTGGAGATTCCCCAATTTTCTAGAGTTCCATCATCTGCTGACAAACAGAGTATTTCTACGGATTTCACTAAAGCCTGCCCCTGAGCAGTAAGTACTACTTGTACAAATGCAGGCAGAACATAGCTATCCAGTCAAGCTTGGTTCTTCAACTCCATTTTCTGTCAAACTCATTTTCGCAAGTTCGATGCCCTCAAGAAAGAAAAATTTCCCCGAGGCAGCGATGAAATCACAAGACTCAACTCAAGAAAAGGGAAGACCCCCCCTGACACTGCAGAAGATGCCCACTCCACACGTTGAGATTCTAGATATCAACGATGCCAAAGAACAACCGCAGGAACCAATAGTTCCACATGAACGTAAGATTGTGGAGGGTGTCATCAAGTTATGGAAGGAAGACCCTGAGAGTGAATCCCTTGGAATGTCAAAACTGCACGCCCTGGTGAAGAAACGCAACCCAACTTGGTCCCTCAGTGAAAAGCGATTGAAAACAGTGCTCAAACAGTATAACTTGCTCAATACCTCAGATCAGTTCACATATGCTAATGAGATCACTTCGAAAGATACCCCAAATATGGAGATGCCAAAGAACATCAGATATCAATTCACCAAGAACAGAGGTAAAGGCCTTTATGCTTCCAACTTCTTTAAAAAGGGTGATCTGCTTTGGGAGGAGAAATCTCCATTGTTCTTTGTCCCGCCATTGGATCATATGAAGCTGATCAACTCTGCTAATGCTTGTACTTACTGTTCCACATTACTCAAAACCACATCTCAATTGAAGAAAGGACTTGATTGTAACGTGTGCTCCGATGTTTGGTGTTCTCAGCAGTGTAAGAGAAGTGACAAGCTGCATGGTTTACTCAAGCATAACATTTATGAAGAGGGTAGAAAATCCAAAAAGCAGATTGTTTCTGCGGCGTGGAAGAGGTATGAGACTTACTGCTTCGAGAATAAGTGGAACGCCGCTCATGCTGTCGCTCTGATACACGCTTATTGCATAACCGATAAGACAGGAATCCTGGCCAAGCAATTTGATGCCTTTGCTAAAATTCGTCAAGATATACGATACAAAGCCATTGACTCTTCTGGTATCGGTGGCTCTTTTGATTCTTCGTCTGGTGGCGCTCTCTTCGTTAAGGAGCAGCAGGAGGCTCTTTGGGTTAAAGGGCATGAGATGTTCAATGCAATTTTCCCATTGAACCCGTTAACATATGGACAGTATTTGGAGTACTTGGGCTGCTATAACATTAATAACGTGGACGGGTCTATGTTTTTGATCCAGGCACATCTTAACCATAACTGTGATCCAAATGTTAGAGTTGTGTTTGGTGATCATAAGACAGATGGTATTAAAGTATATTCCAAGAGAGATATCAAGGCTAATGAGGAGTTGACAACTTCATATGTCAACCCTGCACATGACGTTCACCAGAGGTCGAGAGAATTGAGAGTTAACTGGGGGTTCAAATGTAACTGTCAAAAGTGTAAAGATGATCTCAAGGCTTTAGAGAGACGAAAGTCAAGTGGAACTGCTGACCCATCTCATAAGAGTGCTGTGAAGGAGATGCTTGAAAATGCCAATAACAAGGAGTTTGAACTTGAGATCCCTCAGGATAATGAGAGATCAAGAAGAAAATCTGTTAGGTTCGAAGAAAAGGTCATTGCTGTCCAAGAATGATTTTTGGATATTTTACTCTAGATTGAACAGTTTAGAAACCCAATGACATTACTTTGTATACAACAGCCCTAAAACGATAAATCAACTAAATAATCATACAACTAAACCATAAAACTTCAAGTTCAACTTTTTTGTTTGGTCAAATCTTCTGTCTTTTACCCAAGGGACCACCATCATCATGACCGCCAACAAGTTCCGCACCTGTCACAGGGACAGGGACGGGGACAGGAACAGTGACGGCTACAGGGACAGCCGAGGCCTGTTGATACGCTAGTGGGGTTCTGGAACTCAAATGTTTCTCCAACATCAAGTACAGGTCATCCTTGGTGAATGGTTTGGCCAAGATATCGCTCATGCCATGCTGTAAGTACGTAACCAAGTCCTGATCGTCAATGTTCCCAGTCATAGCGATGATAGGTGTTCTATTATCAAAGCTTCTCACGATGGAAGTGGCAGTGGCACCATCCAAGTTCGGCATAATGATATCCATTAAAACAATGTCATACCGCGATTTCTCGAGGGCATTGATAGCAGTCAATCCATCAGAGACAACCTCCACTGTACATCCATACTTCTCCAAGAACTTGCGACAGAGCTGGATACATACGTTATCATCTTCGACTAGAAGGACATGGAACCCCGAACGTAGGTTATTAGTGGGCTTTGGTGATTGCGATGCTGTGGTCGGTTGTGTTTGCGTAGGTTGTGTTCCACCACCTTGTGTAGAGCCTGAAGCTGCACGATGAATTCCCGTTTGCTGTTGTTGTTGCTGCTGCTGCTGTTGTTGTTGTTGCTGTTGTGTTGGATGTGCTAACAGACTAATAGGAGCATCGATTGGAGGTAAATCTAACTGTGGAACTTTGATACCTTGGTTAATTAAAGTTCTCACAAGCGTGTTAATGCTTCTGAAATAACGGTCGTTTGTATTCTTCATGTTGATGATTGATTCAATCACGGTCGTATACTTCTGATTCATGGCTTTCATTTCACTCAAAAGGGCCTTGTTCTCCTTCTGTAGGACAAGCACAGTATCCTCCAGTCTATTCACTACTTCACTGCTTTGTTCTTCACTGCTAGCAGCTCTCTTTTGCACAGGGCCTTTCCTCTTGATGCTTTCAAGTGCCTCTCTATCGTGCCTCTTGAAATCAGGATGCTTGAACTCCCATGCGCTTTCGCCGTACTCGTTCTGCTGCTTCTCTTCAGGAGTCATCTTAACCTTGTGGAAATCGTACTTGTTCAATTGTCTAACAAAACTGGCAAAATTCGAATGCTTAAAATGCCTAGGAAGTATCTCCTTGGTGAACTCGTTGGTATCCAGCACGACGAAGGAGTCACCCTTGTGCGTCCACCTCACGATATTCTCATAGGAGTTATCCTCAAGCATCAAAAACAGCTTCTTCACGAAATCAGTCGACCCAGATGTTGTGGACGAGCTGTTGTTCATAGCTATCCCGAGAGACTGGTTCAACGAGATAGAGTCGTCTTCCTTCTTTGGTGGCATGGCTCAGAGCACCCCAGATTATATCGTTAATACGCTGAACTAGTCGATCTCGAGAAAGCTCCAAGAGGAAGAGGAAGAGGAAGAGCACACAAATCAAATCAAACCAGAAGAACTCGCAAAAACAAGCACACACAAGCTCAGAGACCTTTGCGAAGATCCAAGGGATATCAGAGTGCTCTGCTAGAGAGAGAAGAGTTATCTGGCCAACTGACTTCCCACTCGTCTGCCCTGAAAAATGGCCCCTTTAGCTCCAACAGCTCTCTGTCAAGCTTCTCAGTGTGGGTGCGTGCCACTGCGGGCTCACGGGCTGTGCTGCGTGGTGGTGTCGGTCGGAGAGAAGGTTTGGGCGACGACAAGGGCCTAGAACCAGTCGCGGGTCTTTTATACGTTGGTTGCGTGACAACGTAACAGAGGAGCGGAGTTTAACAAAAAGAAAAGGACACCGGACATCGAGGCGGACTTATAGTTAATGTGGTTCGTGCCCCACTGAGTATGCATTAATCGCCAAAAAACAGTATATTTATTATATATCGAACATAATCCCCTTATGCTTGTCCTGATTAATACTAAAATGCACAAAACGGGCATACGCACATCAACACAATTCTGTACAACCGATAGAAGGAGCCGTACACATATGCCACCTCTAAAACACTGTTTGTAAGATACCAAATCGACCTGACAAACCCAATTAAGAAACAGAATTCATGACTTTAAATAAAGCCTATATCTCGAAACCAAATTAAACCACCAATATATATATATATAACATCAAGAAAAAACAGAACAAAATCACAAGTCAAATTGACCATTGACGAACTGATCATCATCCATCTCATGGTCACCATCGAGATCGACATGGTCATTCTCATCCTCTTCTTCATCTTCGATAACATCCTCAGTAGGTGGTAAGTGTGGATTACCTGGGATTAAAGAGCCAAACGGTTGAACCATTCTCTTAGAGTGAAAGTCCTCCATAGTGGATTCGTCAACAAAAGTGAAGCCTTTAAAATTGGCCTGTATACCTGGAGATAACGGTGTGGACGCAACGTTATGAAGCTGTTTGTTGATCATAGAGGCACTGGTGTTGGTAAATTCAGGATCAAAGTTAGACGTGTCAGTTTCACTCGACAGATGTGGTTTAAAAGGCGGAGGGATCTTCTTTTGCCTCAAGAGCTCCCAATCGACATCTTGGAAGAAAGGATGTTCCTTCAATTGGCGGGCATCCCCCTGGGAGCCTAATCTATGTCTTGGATTTCTGTTCAAGAGGCCCTTCACAAATGAACGACCTTCGGCACTCAACACCTCTTTTGGAAAACGGACTTTACCAAAAGCAATGTTCTTATACATTTGTTGAGTATTCTCGGCGTAGAACGGGGACCAGCCACAACACATCTCAAAGATCAACACACCAAGGGACCAAAAATCGACCATCTTGGTATAGCCGGATTCATCCAACAAAACTTCTGGGGCCAGGTACTCCGTGGTTCCGCAAAAGGTGTTTGTAGTGTCATCTGTAGACAGATCAGCCTTGGAAAGGCCAAAATCACAGAGCGCAATGTGGCCATTAGCGTCCAACAGAATGTTCTCTGGCTTCAAATCTCTATAAACGATGCCGTTATCATGTAAATGTTCCAAACAAAGAATCAACTCTGCAATGTAAAACTTAGCTCTCTCTTCAGAAAAACGGCCTTCTCTTTGTAAATGCCAAAAAAGCTCACCACCAGACATGTAATCTGTCACCAAGTACAAATCCGTTGGAGTCTGAAAAGAAAATTTCAGACCAACGATGAATGGAGATGCAGCAGTAGCGGTTCTAACCAAGATATTACGCTCACCAATGGTATGAGCAATTTCCTTCTTCTTCACTATCACTTTCTTAGAAAGAACTTTCATAGCATAGATACGGTCGGTGTCAAGTTTACGAACCTGAAACACTTGCCCAAAAGTACCCTTACCCAAGAGTCTCAACACTTCAAAGTCTTCAGGACCGTAGTGTCTCTTTCTAGTCGTATTGAATTCCCAGCTCACTTTGATCTCTCCTTCGATACGCTCGCCATCGACTCTTGGTTGTAGCGATAGCCACTCATCGTTCTTGTTGTTGTTTCGGATAGTCGGTTTGATTCTCACATGACCCAGGAATGTCTCATCAGAGTCATAGACTGAGATATCCAATTCTGAATGGTTACCAACAACGTCAAAGATAGTTTCATGATGCCACGCCGGGTTGGAACTGTTAGCAAATTGTCTCTCGGAGTGCTTCTCACTTTGCATCATTCTTGGGTTCTGTCTGTTTAGATGCTGTGAGGAAGACTGTCTAGAATAGAACGGTCTTGAAGCAGTAGGAATTGGGCGATCTCTCTTTGAGCTGATTGCAGGATGGTTGTCGACACTCTCAGGCCCATGCGTAATAAACTCCGAGCTTTCGAAAGTACAAACAACATACGGATGGGCATTCGAAGTCTTAGTCAACAAGTTCTTTGCTTCGATGATGTTCACTTTGAGTTTCCCTCTTGGTGCAGACTCGGTAGCTCCACCTTCCGCGACAACACCCGACGGGATAGAGCGGCCGTTATCGTTGGCGTCGATCGTGACTTTCTTCTCATTCAAGACATGTGAGCTCATTCTGGATGCCTGTTCAGCAGCATGAGTGTTGTCACTAGCTACTTTAGAGAGCACTGTTTGTGGTTGATAAGCATTAGGCCTTGTCGTGGTGCCGTAGACAAATGAGTTATCGCTCAGAGCAGTAGTTGGTGTTGCCATCTGCTGGAAGTGCTGAAACGGTTGAGCGGTGCCGCTCGAAGGCTGGGACTCAATTTGTTGTTGCTGTGGTTCTTGTTGCAAATGCTCATCATTCTGAGTGCTTCTCTCGCCACTTGTAGCGATCGTTCTATGGAAGCCACCGAATCCAAACAGGGTCTTTGCAAAGTCAACCATTATTGCTGTGTTGGATAGACTATGTGGATGAAAAGCTTTTCTATGTCGTCTTGGAGATCTTATCTATGAGGATTCTTTTTGGAGCAGTGAGAAGTAGTTTTGATAACAGGGTCCAAGTTCCTTTCCAAGTCCTCCAAATAGAGAATGGGAGCGATTGCAAGTTGAAGGGGACAAAGTGTCTAGTGATGAGTCTAAAATTTCTGTTAGTGTATTGTTCTAACAAATGGGGAGGGGGAGGGTAGAGAGAGCAGATGTCCATCTTCCCAATGCTCGCTGCTTGCCGTGGCCTTCGTGGATAGGTATCTGTCCCATAAATCTTCCCATGACGAGGCCTTCTGTCGCTCTCCACTCAATTGGAGCCGACAGTTCACACCAACACAGCTACGCAGAGACGTCAAACCAAGGAACAACTCACAAAGCAAAATGAATATAGGACAATCTAATCCTCTGGAGAGAACCACTTCCTCTCTGAAAGCAAAGAGAAACCGTTCCCTCTTTGTTAAATTTTTCCCCTGTGCGGGTACCCACGAAAAAGAAACTCAGAGGCAAGCAGACTTCCGGGGAGCTGTCGGCCGGAAGTGATAAGACAGAGTGTGGCCAATGACGGGAGGTGGGATTATAGCAAGTGGTAATAATGGTAATAGAGAGGCTTGCCGTTATGAAAGTGCTGTAGTTGAATAGCGGGATAAGAAGTAGATAATAGATAATAGATAATAGATAATAGATAATCGATAATAAATAATAAATAGTTAAGGTAATAAATAGTAAAGGTAATAAATAAGGTGTGGGAGGGAGCGCAGGAGCATCAATCATGGCTTAAAGGCACCTTCACCAAGCTCTTCCAATGTCTGACTCAAAGGTCTTCTTCTCAAGACATCCCAGAACTCCTGCTTTTGAACATCGCTCTTTGGCTTGAAGTTGTTCTCAGCGCCGACACCACGATGGGCATACGAACTGGTTCTGGCCTGTCCAACAATGGAACCGGACCAGTATACCAACGCAGTGATGACACCGCCGGCAAAGGACCAACCAGAGGCCTTTACAAGGCTCTTTGTTGGAAGCCCTGCGACAGCGCCTGCAATGGCACCAGCATAGAATTCATTCAGCGTATCCTTTTTCTCTCTCAAGTTGGATAATACCGAAGAGGACAACTTATAGGTTCCAGACACCAGAACAATCATACTCCAGAGGCCACCAGAACGGGTGATGATGCCCAATGGTCCCAAACGTTCTTTGGCAACGGCGTTCTGGGTGGCAACCGTCAATAGCCCAAACACAGAAGCGTAACCAACGGCACTTCTCGTGCTGGCCCAAGTGTCCACCGGGACGTACTTATCAGGCGTCAGATGAGGGCTTGGATAACTTACGTACGCCCTAGGTTCATTAACGTCCAGCTCACTCATATTGGCTATAATGATGAAGTTCTTAGTCGTTGTTTTCTGTGTTGCTTGTCCGTCCGTCTGTAACAAACCAACATCTGTCCCTCCCCCCCCCTTGAATTTTTCGCTCGCCTATGGGGGGGGGGGGGCTTCAACAGCTTTTAGGTGGTTTCACACGAGTCGCGAATCCCACCGGCCTCGCGCACCGCGAAATTGTCCTTCGCTATTTAACACTGCTTGTGGAGCTATGGGAACAAATGAGTGAGATTAATGAATTGGTGACGAAAAATGCTCTGAAAATTTTTACCGAATGTAAATCGTAGATACTAAACCGTAGACGAGTGTTGACGCTGGGTTCATTATGTGCTATTATAATTTATGGATATTTTTAACCACGATGGCATATAAGCCGAGGGGGAACAGAACGTCCTGGTAGCCTGTAGAATTGTGTGTTTGTGTGCATGTGAACGCCCTCACTGAGTGGCAGAAAAGGAAAGCCCAACAGTGAAGAAACAGAATATTTGCCAATTCAAATTTCTACGCATGTAGAAACGAATACCATGTGTGTTTGTCATTCTGCTTAGGTTAGTGTACGTGGATGCAAGAAAAGGGAATATTCAATCCCACAGCTGGGGCGCCTTTTTCATGAAGAAATATTCCTATAAAAATATTTCCCCTTCCTTTGGAAATACTGGCGCAGAACATTCATGAATACCGATATCATCTTACCCACTATCACGCTATCCTAGAGAGCTCTATCTCAACAATTTCCATATTGGGACCATCCTCGTGTGTCCCGATCTAACCAACGGCTTGCGCGTCCCAGATGATATACATACGCGCCTTTCAAACTAAGTCGACCATAAACCCCAGCTGATCTTGGACACAGATGGCTTTCCCGATGCCTGCCAAATTCTAGAAACATGCAAAAAGATCCGTCGGTTGTCAAGCTCTGGAGTGAACCCATCCATATTGGATCATTACTCACTGGGTACTTGCATGTGTGGTTCCCAAGTCCCGGTTGGGCACGCTGCACACAAAACGCAGTCATTAACATTTAACACCGTATGCCATGCCACATATTCAACCCCATGGTTCAGAACTAGTAACCACAAATACGGCTCTTCAACGGCGAGGATGGTGACCAGAGAGGCGGGCGCCTTGCTTTATTGAATGTACTACAGGAGCTAGGTGAGCTTCCGGAGAAGGGTGTTGAACCGTTGTGGGAAGCTGGAGGGTCGCAGGGCCTTATACTATACACAGTGTGTGTAGTGCTATAACCCATTTTAGTCTCCGTTGATAGCATACAGACAGCGATCATCACGTTTCAAAACCTGTTGTCCTCGCCTATTGTTTGTCATGCATTGAAATGTTGAATGATGTGATGGAAATAATGCGGCCGAGATATTCCAGAAGGCAGCAGAAGCAGTGGGGCATATGGATCAAGAGAGTGAAGATAATGGAAAACACTCCAGAAGACAACTCTTCCATCACAGAAGATATTTTCAGATACAGCATATGCGGGCTTCAGATGACGGCTACGTACATGATAGGTGATGAACTAATCACCCTACTGTGTGTATATCTCGTGAGCTTCGCCTTGAGTGCTAAGTCTTGCGAACTAGGCAAGTGATTGCACAACTCTTGGATCGCAGGTCAAAGGATGCTTCGAGAAAGGATGCTTCGAGAAACGAAGCTATAAGGCATTCATGCATGACCCTGAGGCGATACGCTGTGTAAATCTTGATCGAAATCGGCCAAAAATAACAGCTTTTTTCCTTTGAATGCGAGGGGGAGGCGCTTCACATAGTGTGTAGGCGCGCGCGTATCCGAGGCACATGCGCATACTTTGAGGGTACATACGTACACATAGAAAGACACAGAGCCAATCCAAAGCTTGCAAATCTTAGCTTTTGGGTGGTCATTAATGGGAGTAGCATTCAAGTATGGCATATGTTGTTCTAGCGCTAGGCAGCTGTCTCGATCATTCATCTGCCTTATTTTACTCGTTCGATTACAAAGGCCAATAAGGTGAAGTTTTTTACTGATGTCTTGATGCAGGAGATAGATTGAAGAGGAGGGAGCACACTAGTAACTTAGATCAAAGAGGCAGAGATAGCCTTTGAAAGAAGAAGACCATTTCTCAAGCTGACGTTTTTGATTGATGATACACAGGTCTCTCGTTTCCCTAGTTTCATGAAACAGGATATTGGGACAAGAGGGGTACGTATTCAGCCTTCACCTGAGTAATAAGTCCTTATACAGACAGCCGCTATACAGAGAGCTATTAAATTTCCACTAAGGCCTCTCCTTATGTACGTGGAACATAATGCACATAATACTAATTGAGATGAGGAAAGTAGATGCAGTTGATCTGTCTCCACAGAGGGCGGTTGTCATCGCCCATATATTTAAGGACGTTTCCCGCTTGATCTTATAATTTAACTGGCCCAGCCACAAACTATCTGAGAGCGAGGTGCCACACTGTACGATACTAGATGTCTAGTATTATCCTAACCCCAATGTGGAATAACTCACGACAATATGGTAACAATATCCCGCAGAGTGCACCATATCACCCAAGCGATGAGAGAACACAGAGAGATGACTGCTTTGATGGACTCTACAGGTCCCCTGCCCCCATGGGACGACCTCCTAGCATAAATACGAGCCATACAGCCTACGCTGTTCAATGGGTGCCACAATATATGAATGAGCCGGTTTACTACATTGACCAGAGGGTCCAGATCCAAAGAGGATTCTCCTATCCTTCGTATCCTTCGTATCCACATTCACAGACGACAGCGAGAACAGATTCTGAAAGTAGTACAAGGTTAATACCAGGTCCTTCTTCTATTTACAGTCCTACAGGTTATGTCGATGTTGTTGTTGGCGATCAGCAAGGACAGAAGTGCACACATTGCGGCCGTTTCATAACAAGAGATCTTGCCCGTCATATGAGAATACATGAACCTATTTCCCGGTTCAGGTGTCTGTATCCCCGAGAACTGTGTCCACATAAGAGTGGATTCTTCAACAGACAGTACGATTTTAAAAAGCATCTACTGCATTGTCATTTCGCTTTCAACGATCCCATGGTGAAGAGACTCAACAGTCTAACAGAGAAGCTGGATCACGAAGGCTGGTGTTCATGCGGAAGGGCGATGACAGCCAGGGAATTTCTGGCCAACCACATCATGGAAAAGGATGAGCACGGTCAGTTTCGGTGCTCAAATTTGAAGGAAAAGTGGGAGAGATACGGCACGCCAGAGACGTAGAATAATTGTGCGCTAGAGTTCTGTCCCATTTAAATCAAAGATAGATCAGATTAATGGTGCAGCCTGCACTTGGACAGCCACCGGTGGGTTTTCCTGCGTTAGTCAATGTCAGAAAATAAATAGATTTGGTAAAATATGACTACCCAGATGATTGCCTTGCGAGGCAGGGCCTGAGTAACAGATTGGTGTACATACATACTTTGATCGGGATTTAGTGGTGCCGCGTCGTGTGGCGCGGATATCACTCAAAGCGCCTAGTGCATCCCTTGTTCATCACAGGGGGGAGAAGTGATATCAAAACTTTACAGTAGTACAGATGGGAATATACCAGTTATCAATGAGTCGTGACAATCGCCTCTATAACAAAATCTTTTTTATTCTGTGCGTTCTCTGTTTCCGATCGATCATCTCTCAGTTTTGACGTCTCGCAAAGCCCACCGCCGATCTTATCAACATTTTTTTTTGTGCCAATAGGTGACCAGAGAGAGAACATATCAAGGCGCGGGACTCAGGACAGGGAAACAACCGAGATGAGAGCGCTGGCAGCTTTCGCATTCGTTTCTCTTATTACTAATACAGCTATTGGCGATGAACAAACTGTTCTTCAACAACCTCACATTGAACCACCCAAGGGATCGCAGTTTCGTGAGCTCATCTGGGGAGACATAAACTTCCTCCATACAACGGATACGCATGGTTGGTACGCTGGTCATTTGAACCAGAAGCAGTACAGCGGCGATTGGGGAGACTTTATATCGTTCACAAAGAGAGTGAGGGACCGCGCTGCGGAACTGGGTACTGATGTTGTTGTTGTAGACACCGGTGATAAACACGATGGCAACGGGTTGAGTGATGCTACAGCTCCTAATGGTTTTTTCTCGACACCGCTTTTCAACACTATGGACTACGATTTGGTCACCTTAGGGAATCATGAGCTCTATACAGAAGAAAGCTCAACTCAGGAGTACGAAATCTCCGTGGCGGCTTTCGGCGAGAAGTATGTCTCTACTAATGTTGAGTATCAATTGGAAAACGGAACTTGGGTCCCATTCGGCAACAAATACCGCTACTTCAGGACTCCAAACAGCGGATCAAGAATTCTTGCATTCTCTTTTTTATTTGACTTCAGAAGATTTAACAGCAAGACAAGAGTAACTCAATTATCTGAAGTATTACAGCAAAGTTGGTTCGACGAGATCTTAAACTCGTACAGTGAGAAAGACTTGGATTACATCATTGTGTATGGTCACATACCAGTCACGGATCCCGAGCAGGAGGAACTTCTTTCCTTGCATATCCTTTTGAGAAGGCGTTACCCAAACCTCGTGATCCAGTACTTTGGTGGGCACTCACATATTAGAGACTTTGCGGTCTACGATCATAGAGCCACGGGTCTTCAAAGTGGTCGTTATTGTGAAACTGTTGGATGGATCAGTATCAACACTACGTCCACTCACCCAAGATTCTATAGGCGCTATATTGATTTCAACAGAGGAAGCTTTAAGCACCATGTGGCCATTGAGGATGATTCTAAGTTCGATACCGATTTGGGTCTCCATATCACAAATCACATCACAAAGAAGAGACATGAGTTGAATCTCACATATAGCTATGGTTACGTTCCTGAATCGTATATGGCCAATAAGTACCCATACGGGCATCCCCGGAACGTTTATACGTTGTTGAACTCAACAATCTTACCAACTTTGGTGGCTTCAGACTATGCATCGCCTTTGAAGAACAGGGTCATCCTTGTAAATTCTGGAAGCATAAGATACGATCTCTACAAGGGAAATTTCACTAAAGATACCGAATTCATTGTGTCGCCATTCAAGAACAATTGGAATGTTATAACTCTTCCCAAGTCATTAGCTCTTCTGATTGCACCTTATCTCAACAGAGGTCATTTCATCTTGCAACAATTAGCCACTCCAGAGAAGCATTTGATGACTTTAAAGCAAAAAAAGATAGCTGAAATTGACGTCCTATCCGGACTAAACAATCTTCGTTGTCCCTTCATTGACGAGAAACACCTCAAAATGGGTCTCACTACACACGATGACCACGGTTGTGATGGTGACGATGTTATTCACAATTCCATTCCGTACTATCCTTCCCCGAACATCATCGATTCTTATGTTGAAGGAGATCCGTCAAACGATCAAGTTGACGTTGTGTTCTATGATTTTATCCAGCCGTATGTCCTTGAAGCCATAGAGAGACTCAACACAAACCCAGAGAGGTACACTGATAACGATGTCCATCGGTATGGGGGCGAGAGCACTGGTGTTCTCTTGCGAACCTACTTTAGTTCAACTACATAGCGTAAATTCCAAAAAGATGATCGATTCTCATTTTATAAGAACCTATAACAATATACAACACACCTGGGAGTTTCATCAACCAGTTGCATTATCATTAACAAAAAATGATGCAAACAAAAACATAAGAAAACAGTGTCATCCGTATCATTTTTCTTCCCATTTTTCTCATTCATACAAACACCCTTCTCTAATGTTACAACACCCTCCCCTCTCAAAGCAGTTCATAAAGATCAAAAAATTTACAAACCGTGTTGAGCTCTTCTTCTGTCACGCTCCTCAGAGATACTGAGCTTGACACCCTTACCCTTTGGCAAGGAGATCCATGGCTTACCAGTCTCACCGATGACGAAGACGTTAGACAATCTGGTGACGAAAGTGTTCTCGAGAGAATCCTTGATGTGAACCAAGTCGAAACCACCATCGTGACGCTCACGGTGGACAATGGTACCAATACGACCCAAGTTACGACCACCAGTGACATAAACCAACTTACCGGTATCGAATTTGATGAAGTCAGTGATCTTACCAGAGGCCAAGTCAACCTTAACGGTGTCATTGACCTTGATGGCTGGGTCTGGGTAACGGATTGTTCTACCATCGTGGGTAACAACGTATGGGATACCTCTCTTACCCAATTGAACCTTCTTGACCTTAGCAAGCTTGTAGGAAGCCTCCTCATCAGTGATTCTGTGGACAGCGAATCTACCCTTAACATCGTAGACCAATCTGAAGTTCTCGTTAGTGGCCTCAAGGGAGATCACATCCATGAAACCAGCTGGGAAAGTAGCATCGGTTCTGACCTTGCTGTCAACCTTGACATGTCTCTGCATCAAGATAGCCTTAACCTCACGACCGTTCAAAGCATATTTGAGACGGTTACGCAAGAAAACAATCAATGGCAAGGACTCTCTGAGCTTATGTGGACCGGCAGATGGACGTGGAGCATAGGTACCACTCAACTTGTCGAGCAACCAGTGGGATGGTGCTGCCAATCTCTTGAGATGCTTCTTTGGACCTCTACCCATTGTGTGGTGATATTGATGGTTGGTTGGAGTGAGTGTTTCTTACCTTGTTGTTTGTAAAGAGCTTTCACTTTTTTTCAGTGTGTATGCGCGCCGCTCAGGGCCCACACAAAAGAAAAAGAGAGAGTGGGAGAAAATCGCAGTCACACATGGGGCCCTACAACTGCAAATTTTGCGGGAGTGTTATTTCCTATTCCGGAAAGTTTCTGAAAAGGATAGTCATACGATGACTCTCAATTTTTAAAAACCTGGACACCAGACAGCCCCAACCAACCAGAGCGTAGGGCTTAGGGAGATCATGTGATAATTATGAGGGCTCATACGAACGCCAATGTAGAGAGACAGATGTACAGACAGTACTACTCTCAACTTTAAACTAGAAATCTACAAAGACATCCAACAATCAAATAATCCCGTATCCGTTACTCGTCATTCCGATAAATATCACCAAACAGTCCCCAAAGCGAAAGTATAAAAAGAGAGAAGTCTCCGTAGGGTATCGAGGTATCCAAACACAAATACACAAAGGTCACTGATGTGGGCTCTTGGATTCTTCATCCTTATGCTCTAATCTCAAACCAGAAAGCTTTTTCACTGGTGCACTTGTAGTTAGTTAGTATTAATAGTCGTTATAAGTGGAATGACTCTCACTTACGTCCACAAATTACGCATCTTGTGGTTCATGAGCTTCTTTGAAGTTGGAGACATATTCTCAGTCTTATCAGAAGGAGATATGTACTGGAGTTTCCTGCTGCTGTTAGTGTTATAATTTCTAGATGATCATGGTGATACATACTGCTGAGAAGCCAACTCCTGAACTCTGGCCTTTGCCACGTTTTCCTTGGAATCCAAGATTGGGTGAAGTGGTTGAACTGGTGTTTGTGACATTGTGTACTGATCTCCGATCACCGTAGTATAGTTGAGAATATCAGGTGAATTGTGGCTTTTAGAAGCTGCTCAGTTTGTATCAACTGAAGATGTGTCAACCAAGTATACCTGTCTCTTTGCGATCTCTGCGAAAGATCGAAAGGGAAGAGAAACTGCATCTCATAAGATTTCCCCATTGGGGAAAATGTAAACAGCATGGTCGGAATTAGCCAGCTATGGAACCTCTGCAGTCGGAATTTGCAAAGACATCTCGCCATATAATCTCAAATCAGAGTTGTATAGGCATGAAGATATCCTATCTTCATCGTATTGCGAAAGTTCCCGATGAGATATGAGACCGTATGAGTCATTGTTGATACTGTGTTTATGTGTATCAACGGCTTGGTGTGCTGAGGTTATAACCGGCTCATTCACTAAAGATCACTTGTCTTTTCTTAGGAATCAGACGAGAGAACTGTTTGACCATGGATGGAACTCATACATGGAACATGGTTACCCTGCTGATGAAGTGACGCCATTATCATGTCGCAAGTATGAAAGGGTACGAAATGTGCTTGATATCCACAGGAATGACGTCCTGGGGAACTACTCTGTCACTTTCTTGGATACGATCACCACTTTTGCCATATTTGGAGATGTCAACAAGTTTGAACAATATATTGAAATGTTACGGGACTTGACATTTGATCTAGACTCCACAGTTCAGGTCTTTGAAACAAGCATCAGAGCGTTAGGCTCGCTCCTATCTGCTCACTTGTATGCATCTGACAAGTTCAAACTCCCCAGGTATGATGGATTCCTGTTAACAAAGGCATATGAACTTGGCGTCAGGTTAAGCAAAGCTTACATGGATTCTGCCCATGGAATACCAGTGGCCCGTGTGAATTTGAGAAGTGGTTCAAAGGGATTAGCAAAGGAACTTATCGAAGAGACGTGTACGGCTGGCGCGGGTTCGCCAATGCTCGAACTGACTCTGCTATCAATATTGACCAATGATACAGTATTTGAAGATGTTTCAAGGACTGCGTTCCTGACCTTGTGGAATGGGAGATCTGCATTGGATCTGGTGCCGATGAGTTTAAACCCCCTGAAGGGGAAATGGGTGAATGGTCTCACTGGTGTTGGTGCTTCTATTGACTCCTTCTATGAGTATGCTCTCAAGGGCGCGATATTGTTTGATGATTCTGAATTGATGGTCGTATGGAGCAAGGCCTATAAAGCATTAGCCACTCACTCAAGGTTGTTATGGTTTATGGCAAATGTTCATAGTGATACTGGGATGATCGCCACAACTTGGATCGATTCCCTTAGCGCTTTTTTCCCAGGATTACTGGTCCTCGCAGGGAAGGTGAGAGATGCACATATGCTATATCAACCATTCCTGAAACTGTGGAATAAGTATGGCGGTATTCCTGAAAGATGGGATTTCTTGGCTACCGATATCAAGAATCAAGTGGTGATGGCTCAACAAGAAGTTATATCTCTGGAATGGTATCCATTGAGACCTGAGTTTATCGAGTCCACATATTACCTGTACAGAGCCACAAGAGACCCTGTGTACTTGCGCATCGGTGAACAAATCCTATATGATTACAACACAACTTTCAAGGCGCCGTGTGGATTTGCCGGCTACAGAGATATCCGTACAGGTGAATTACAAGACAGGATGGAATCATTTGTCCTGAGTGAAACGTTCATGTATCTATACTTGTTATTTGATGATGATAATGATTTGCATAAGAATGAAAAGATGGTTTTTTCCACTGAAGGACATCCAATTTGGTTACCAAGTGGTGTGCTTCGACAGTATAAGAAATTCAAAAGCGATACACTGATACAGTCAGGTTTGCTGGTTCAAGACAGAAGACACCCAAATGAGAGTGAGAGGTCATGGGATGAGAAAGTGGTTGGGTTCATCAAAAGCTTATTGGACTCAAGCGAAATTGAGGAATCGAATGCGCCTTTTGAGAGCACTGTTTCTGACTCATATGGAGAGTGCGATGTCCCACCTCAGAGTGAATTCTATTCACAGTATCTCGCTGACCCTTCGTCATTTGAGATTGATGCCAAATTCAAAGAACAGCTTCGTGGGTCGGACAGCATGGAGACATCAGCTCCGTTTTATTCAATCTTTGCACCGCCATATGGTATTTGTTCTCGTGAGACTGAAACATCTTTCTTGGCTTTTAATTTTGGGGAACTATCTCAAGTGAGAGAATGTGATTTGAAGATAACTGGTGATGATATCATAGTGATGGCTTTAAAGGGTGTTGTATTGAGACTTGAGCTGTTGAAGTTAGGACAAGTTGATAGTACCAATACCTTGATTGACAATGATTTCCTCCAAAAGTATTCAACTGCAGGTTTTTATGATGCCAGGGGGATGTGTACCCTTGAGGACGAGATGTTTGCCAACAGCGTTTTCCGTGTGAAAAGCGTCAATGGTGTGGAAATGAGTCCTGGTGGATTTCTAGATATTCTCTATGTTGATCGAGGAATTGAGACTTCATCGTCTGGGGTGCTCAAGGTTGTTAATGGCATGCAGCTGATGATTAAGGGTGTTCTGATAACCAATTTACGTATAAAGAACCTTAAATAGGTCCATTTTTCCTCTAAGATTCGTTGTGTAGATTTTTGACACATTTTTTTAAAGTTGAGCCGAATGCTTCCGTCTTTGTACCTCTGCCGAACCCAAATGGAGCTGCAGAATTCTTTGCGTCTTAAAGATTTCATCGCTGTCTTCTCTCATGTGTTTATCATAACGTGTTGAGAGGCTCAAGAATGCTACTGGATCAGTACCTCATCCCGTTGACGGAAATTGTTGTTTCTATTGTTTTCCCACTGGTTTTGACACTCAAGAATCTTCAGTTAGCTGCACAGCCCGTTCAGGCGCTGAGCACTACACTTAAGATACAGAGATCGTTGATATTTTGGCTGTGTTATTGGATTTCCCTATTTTTTCTCTCATATGCTGGAACGAATAGACATTTTTTGTTTCTATTTACGATCTTCTATGTTCTGAAGAACCAGGTGGTTTTGACACAATTGGTGAATTTCTACAGAAGTCAGGTCTTGACACATTGCTGTCAATTATGGGTCAAGTTCTCAAAGAAGAAGGTCACAGAAGATGATATTGATGCAATGCTTGAAGATTTACAATCGAAGATAAGCTCTGATGCTCAATTCTTTGAAAAAGTAACCACTTTGAAGTCAGTAGGCCAGTCGATTCCAGGCACTAAGTCGCAAGGGGAAAGACAGCTAGATCACTCTTTACCGCTTCATATACGACGCATAGAAGATTATAAGAGAGGTACCATTTCCAGGGTTGTTAGTGATCAGGTGTTTACTTTGGGTAAGAAAGTGACAAAACTGACTTCACGGACTACAAGTTGTTAGAGAGCTTCGGTAATGGGCCTCCTTAACAAAAGAGGCTTGAGCCTAAGAGGACCAAAATGCTTCATCACAAAGAATGCATGTGGCTATTAGCAATTGTATATTGATTTTCTCAAGTAGCCTTATAAGGATAATCTATTGTTCTATCCTTACGTTTCCAAATTTTGCGCTTACGTTTAGTTGAAACATGCTCGACAAACTTCTCCTCGCAGTACTTGGCTTTGAACTGACGAATGAAGTTCGGATCCCAAAGCTCACTAGCAATACCCAAATCCTTGCAACATCTCATTAGGGCATTACTCTTACAACCCTCCGTAGCAGTTGGAATACCATCCTGGGAGAAGTAGTCCTGTTCTCCACGAGCGATACCCACCAATCTTCCTAAACAAACTAGCGCGTACTCCCTTGTGAGCAACGTATCTGTGACAATGGTTTCAGAGCGGGGCACCAATCCCCAGCCACCAGCACCGAATGCCCTGTTGAGGATACGACGATATTTGATCTCTGGAAGATAGATAAGACCATCCGGTTTAATTTCAATATCAGAAGGGTCAATTTTTTCAGAGAGGACCTCCTGAGCAGAAGCCTTGAAAGGTTCAACACCGAGACCGTAGTACGACGTTGGCCACGCAATCTCATCCATCTTTGTTCCAAGAACGCCATGCTCAGGGTTATCGTGTAGAGTGGCTTTGAACAATTCATCCAGGGTCTTAGATTTCAGACCCGAATCCTTCTGTGAAATGTTTCTCTGAGATTGACCAACCTGCAAATTGAACTCTGGTGGGTCAAACAGCACTTCTCTTTCTTCTTCGGTTGGCTCTGGTTCTTTCGGGACAGCCCTTGACCTAGACTTTGGAGGACTCGTAGTGATCCTAGCTGTGGACACGGTCTTAACAGCCGCTTTTTTTACCACCGAGGAGAAGCTCCGTACGAATTGCCGTCTGAGCATTCTGTTCATCCAACCACCTTTTAAGGCCTAATATTCTGACTTCGATTGTTGCCACTTTCTCATTCAATGAGCCATAAAGGTGACGGGTACCAAAAAATTTGGTTACGTACCCGTGTGATTTTTCGCGAAGGTATGACCAAAACAACACGTAAACATCATCAGCAATACCCATTACAAAAACGAGAGGACACGGAGGTTAAGATGTCCACGCTCAGGAAGAGAGCAGGAAAAGGAGGTAAGAAGGAGCCAACTGTGGCAGATCCTGTGATCCCAGATGATGTGAAGGCTCCAGTGGAACAGCAGGAGAACCCGGTATTGCACAAGGCAGCATTAGTGCTTGTGACCGTTGTGGCGTTTGTTACGAGATTCTACAAGATAAATTATCCTAATGAAGTTGTGTTCGATGAGGTCCACTTCGGTAAGTTTGCTTCGTATTACTTGCAGCGTTCTTATTTCTTTGATTTGCACCCTCCTTTTGCCAAATTACTTATTGCTCTGGTTGGTTACCTCGTTGGCTACGACGGTTCTTTCAAGTTTGATAACATTGGTGACTCGTACGTGAAAAATAAGGCTCCATATTTAGCCTATCGTTCATTGGAGGCCACCCAGGGTGCCCTTACTGTGCCAATCTTGTTCTTGACCCTGAGAGAGTTGAATTATTCTATCCCAACATCGTTGTTCGGTGCTATGCTGGTGCTCTTTGACAATGCCCACGTCGCTGAGACTAGATTGATTCTCTTAGATGCCACTCTGATCCTCTCGGTAGCTTGCTCCATTTATGCATACGTCAGATTTATGAAAGAACAGAAGAAGCAGGCCTACACTGCTAAATGGTGGGGTTGGTTAGCTTTGACTGGTGTTGCTCTATCATGTGTCATCTCTACAAAATACGTCGGAGTCTTTACTTATCTCACCATTGGGTTCGCTGTTGCTATTGACTTGTGGAACTTGCTTGATATTGAAAGAGGTTTGACGATTAGACAATTTACGAGACATTTCGTTGCGAGACTCTATGGTTTAGTTGTCATTCCTTTCATCATCTATCTGTTTTGGTTCTACGTCCATTTCGCTGTATTGACCAAGTCCGGCACTGGTGATGGTTTCATGAGTGTCGACTTCCAAGAGACTCTTGGTGATTCGCCATTGGCTAAGATTGCTAAAGAGGTAAACTTTTACGATACCATTACATTGAAACATAAGGATACTGAATTGTTCTTACATTCTCACACGGACCGTTATCCACTGCGTTATGAAGATGGAAGAGTCTCCTCTCAAGGTCAACAAGTCACTGCATTCGATCGCGAAGATCCTAATAACCAATGGATTATCTTACCTGTACACGAGTTCCCAGAGAAAAGCAGGCTGGGTCACCCAGTAAGAGTGGATGACGTTGTTAGGTTCTACCATATAGGTACGGACTCCTACCTGCTCGCTCATGACGTTGCATCTCCGTTGTATCCAACAAATGAAGAATTTACTACTGTCCAAGGTGAAGTCGCAGAGACTAGATTCAACGAAACGCTGTTTAAATTGCCAGCTGCTGATAAAGCATCTAGAGGATCCATCATCAAGACAAAGGCTTCTATGCTCAAAGTGTTGCACACTGATACCACTGTTGCACTCTGGACCCATAACGATGTTACTTTACCTGATTGGGCTTTCAACCAATATGAGGTCAACGGTAACAAGAAGGTCCAGGCTAGTGATAACACCTGGATCATTGATGAAATCATCGGTTTGAATGATTCGCGTCAATTCTACGTTCCGAAACCTGTGAAGCATATCCCATTCCTGAATAAATGGTGGGAATTACAGTTCCAAATGTTTGCGCAAAACAACAAGTTGTCTAGTGAACATCCATTCGCATCCGATCCAATCTCTTGGCCAGTATCCTTATCAGGCGTTAGTTTTTGGACTAAGAGTGAGACTAAGGAGCAGATTTACTTTATTGGAAACTTATTTGGTTGGTGGCTAGAAGTTGCCGCGTTGGCTTTGTTCGCTCTGGTCTTTGCATGCTCCAAGCTTGCCGAACAGAGAAATATTTCAATCTTCAACGAGAGACAAAAGGAGCAGCTATTTAACATCGCGTTCTTATACATTGGTTACTTATCACACTACGTGTTCTTTTTCTTGATGACAAGACAAAAATTCTTGCATCATTACTTGCCGGCCCATTTGATCGCCGCTCTTTTAACTGCTGCAATCTTGGAGTTCCTCCTTGGAAGAGGTAAGCACCTCACAGGCCTCATCTTCATTTTGAGTATTATCCTCATTGCTTCCTTTGTTTTCTTCGCTCCGATAACTTATGGTGATGTTTCTCTGGATCCTGAACAAGTTCAGGCAAGACAGTTCATGAACATCAAACTTCATTTTTCTAAATGAAGAGAGAAATTTACATATGAAACAATTATTTGAAGATAGAATCATTAAATATTAATCACTCTGTGTAGGTTCCACATCAGGAGTGTGGTATTCACTGTTGTTGTTCTCAGGAGTTTCTGTATGCTGAGGAGTCTCGGGAGCCTTTGTTGGCGTTGAGAAATCCACAACTCCAGGAGTTTCTTTTGGTGTGGTAAACTTCTCTATCTCAACTGCATCTCTTGGAGTAGAAAAAATCTCCACTTCAGGAACATCCTTCGGCGTAGATGGCGTGGTCTTGGGTTGTATTTCATCAGAGCCGTTCAGCACGTATTCTCGTGCAGGAAAGCCAACTTCGTCAGAGATCCTGTAGTCTTTCAGTTTCGAATCTAAAACTTTCAACATTGCTGTAGATACATTGATGATGTCCCTTCTTGCCACCCTAGATTTGACAGGACAGTCCTTGTTCTCTGAAGGTAAGACTTCAAGAGTTGGTTCGGCTGACATTTTCTCTAAATAGAGCTTCAAATATACTGAGATCAACGTATCATCAATCGAAGAAGTAGCGCCAAATCCATTATTCAATCTTCTAACCTCAGTTATCTCATAGAGTAAGACCAGAATATGAATATCACCCACAGATAGCTCAATATTCTTGAGGTAGTCAGTCAATTTCTCCGACCTAGCCATGAACTCGGAGAATACAAGCTTTGGAACAATGGTTTCAGTAAAGCTTGGTTCAGAACGGATGACTCTCTTAATCAAAAGACAAATAAAGGTACAGGCTTTATCCCATGTTCCTGGTAAATCAACCATACTTGGACCAAAACGACGTAACTTCTTGATAAAAAGAGATAAACTCTGGAGATCTAGAAGGCGGTTGATGATATCCAAATAAAAGTTACAATACTGAAATGTGTAGACAAAGTGTTTACCTGGTGCTTCCAGATCAGGTTTCCAGATGTTGATCAAGTTCTTGTTCATAGATCTCAAGAGAACAAATCCTTCCATCTCATCAGCAGCCTTCCTAAACTCTCCGAGATCAGCAAAGATGGCAGCAATTCTGTATTTTGGACGATGATGCCATTTCTTTTTATCGACTGCTACCAGCTTTCTCAAACAGGAGATGATAATACCGCAGAATTCATCACTTGTCCCTTCCTCAGAGTTGAGCTCAGAGAATAAATTGCCTGCTCGTTTGAGTTTCTCAAGAGCCTTAACCTTTTCAAGCTTACCAGATTTCACATATTTGTAGGTAAATGAACACAGTTGATAGAAAGGTTCGATCCCAGTCGGGTTGAGGTTGCATGCCTTTATGGAAGCATTCAGAACTTTGATGGGCGACTGATTCAATTTGTGAAGAACCTTAGCCAAGTAGAAGTAATTCAACCAAAGCGAATCATCAAATCCTATAGACATCTTCAAAAGACTCATCACAAGCTTCAAGAGGATTTCACGCCTTCCCTGGCCCATGGTGATAGCCTTCCCAGAGATGCCATCGGAAGTCAATACAGTCTTCTCAAGAGGGCCCAAGAAACCAAGTCCTTCCAATGGCTTCTGTAATGCGTGATAAAGCTCTCTGGAAAATAATCCGCAGAGTAGGGAACCGACTTGCTTATCAGGTGATGAATTGACCAGCAATAAACTCAGAGCCATCGAATAAGATAGAAGCGACATCTTCTGAGTGTTTGCAACAGAAGCCCTCTTCTCAGGAGTATTCAGCTTGTCCGAAGTCCATGTCAAATCGTCCTCCATTTGCAAAGAAAATGCTTCGCCCAAAAGGATCCATGTCTCGACCCTCTCTGATCCACTCAAAATATCGGATTTGAGAAGTTTGATAACATATTCTAAATCTGATATCTTCCCTTGGGCCATTTTCTTCCTTGATTTGTACATATTCAAGCTGGACGCTCCTTCAAAGTAGTAAAGCCCACCATCAATGATGAGTTGTTCATCGCTCTTTGGTTTTGATAGTTTCATTGACAGCGTTCCACGGAAAGCTTCTCTAAGTATTCTCATATCCAACTGTTGAGAGAAGAACAGATCCAAATGAGCTTGGTTTCTCACAATGACAGGATTGTCAAAATCAGGACTGCCAACAGCTTCATAAAAGCTGTCCAATGCACTCTTGAGATCAGGCTTAGGAATCGTTCCAAGAATATCCTTCTTCTTGGAGAAGACACCGAGTAAATATGAGCTAAAATCTTTGGCTGATTCCTTGTCGAGTTCAATCTTCTCCGTATGGTGATCCATTGGCGTGAAACGCTCAGCAGATATTGAGATGTGAAAGCGACAGTTCAAGTGTTGAAGAATATCAAACTCAAACTTCTCCTGATCAGCGTCTCTCAGCATCCTTTGCGACAGCTTCAAAAATCTTCCCGATGATGCATCACAGAACTGGAGACGACCAATCTCCTCGTGAACAACGCTCAATAGATCAAGGCATAGATCTGTAGACTCAATCGTCTTCCTTTTATTATTGAGGAAGATTATGGCAATAAATGTATTGGTGCAGATATCGCGCAGTTTCTTGACAAACTTCGATTTGGCGTCACCCCTCAAATTCTCTTGTAAGCAGAATGGATAAATGATCTCAAAAACACTCAGGATATTGGTCAACAACGATGCATCTGCTTCTTCAAACATCCAATTACCTTCAATCAGATTCACCACAAAGCATTCAATATGAGTCCCATAAGATCCAAGAATCATCAACAGAAGATGTGATCTTTGAGGTTCCAACTGTGACGAGTAAGATTCTCCTGAAATGTTCTTAAGCAACAGACATATAAGCATTGATAGAGCATTAAGATAACTGTTGACATCCCCCCTATTCACGTAAGAATCCATAAGGTTCTTCCAAAGTCTCAGCTGAAGACTAATAGCGCTATTGTTGATAAAAGATTTCATGGACGGAGGGATATCAGTCCCAATCGATGATGGCTTGTCTAGCAACAATCTCTCAAGAAGCTCAATAGTTTTCTCTGCATCCTCCTCTTCACAATTCAAGGTTCTCTCAAACGTGGTGATAAGATCTAACTTATCTTTCTGAGCTCTGATATCTTTCGTAGATAGCGATGGAATAAAATCGTAGTTGGAAAACACGATGACTTCGGATCCAAGAAGCTCTGCACACTTATCGCAGAGCATTGATAGGCCATTGTGCAATGATTCTAAGTCAAAATCGTCTTGATGCTGAGCATATAGCAACTTGCACCACTGTAAACGGATATCAATAGTATCGGAGCTTATATTGGTTTCTTCAAATATTTTGAACCATTTCATGATCAAGCAGTCAATGTGGCTCAGAGAGGACTGAAAGTCTAGCAAAATTTTCGCGTTGAGACCTCTGACTTTGCTTTGATGTTTCAACCGTAGCCAATACTCAAGAAGTACCTCAACAATCGATACCAGGGGGACACTTTGTATAAGCTCGTCCTCAACAGCAATGACAAAGCTCTCAACCAGTGCATACGTGTCCTTTTCTAGTGGATAATTCACAATTAGGGAGTAACCATCTGCAGAGTCAGATAATATGAGTTTCATAAACGAAGCTCTAACCTCATTGTAGCAGTAGTTTGACGAATTGACATTCTCAATAAAACCTTTGATCACAAAAGCTGCCCTCGCATGGTCAGGAGTAGAATTGGAATCCACGTTGTCAAAGGTATTTGAATTAATGATCTGCACTATCGCCACATCAGCATTTGTCTTCGAGGAGTCTTGGAGCAAAAAATCTGAATGTTTGTGGGTCCAGTTATTTAAGCAGTTGACAAAGTCACTTGTGGCAAGTGAATACTGTTCATTGGTTAAGTATTCCAATTTCAATCCTATAAGTGAGCCAACACTCCCCATGAAGTATCTACCATGTTCTATACTGTCTGAAGCTCCTTCATCCTGTATTCTAGTACGTTTGCTCGACCTCTGTGGAAGTTCATCTTGATTTTGACGTTTTGTCTCGCCCGGTCTCTCTTCCCCTTTCATTTCTGAGAGTTCAGGCTCTTCGGTACTGACTTCGATAGTCATTAGATCATTAGCTTCATTATCTTCATCGTCATGAGGGATTTCAAACTTAAGATCGAGGATGATATCATCTCTGAGTCCATAAGCATCTTTAAAACGTTGGTACTTAGCCTTCGGTTTTGATAGCGGAAGAGCGAGAGCAGATACCATCTCCTTCACACTGACCTCGCTCAGTTTAATGCACTTTCTGCACTCCGATGCATTTTCCACTTGCTGCTTCTTAATATAATCCAGAACAGGGGAAATGAATGTCAAGTTTGGGAGAGTAAGGTCCGGTGCATTGATTTCAGAAACTTGGAGACCAAGTCTTGACAAGATGCTATTTTCTTCCTTCAGATAAGGCTGAATTTCAAGCGCTTGCATTCTCCTCCTTGAATGAGGCAGCAGATCTTCGTTCTCTTCTTTTGTAAGCTCATACTCAACAATAAATCTCGAAAGTCTCTCTTTCTCAAACATCTTAAAAATGGAGAGAAGCAGATTCTCGACGATATGGTCTGCATCAATGTGCTGAAGCGCTTCAAGAAGATCACTAACAGATTCTTCCAGAAGACGGTACATATCTGAAGGCGAAAGCGTCGCTACCTTTGACTTGAGTTCCTCCAGGAACATCAGCCCTCTATTCCTGTGAGCCAAATATCGTAGGGTACGTATTGTCGGTGAAGTGTAGCTCTCACTCGTTACTACATCGATGCGGAACAGATCTTTATAGGCTTCCTTAGCCTGATCAAATTGGGACTCCTTCTGCTGTTTCAGAGCGGTCTGGAACACTTTGAAGCCTTCTTCGATCTGTTGACTATCGTTAGTTGAGGGGTTGAAGGAATATTGTAGTGACTTACCTGAAGCTCTCTGGTGTGCTCCTCGGCATCCATTGCAGTAAGCTCGTCGCTCACGTTGAGAGCTGCAAACATCGATGACATCTGATCTGTCTCTCTCTCTCAGCTGTGTTCTGATCTTCTCTTCAGTAGTGTTTGTTTTGATGGAGCGCGCGAACTTCACAACGATGAGCCTTGTACAACAAAACTGCCAGTGTCTGGCTGGCCGCGATACTGAAAAGGCTCAAAGTTCCTGATAACTGTCCAGCAGTCACTCAAATTTTAACTAACAAGTTACAACGCATGTTAGTTACTAATAATTAGTAATTACGTGAACGATGATGCATCATGCCGTAATGGCAAATACCATAAAATTCACATAAAATACTTACAGGATAGGGTCTAGTATCCACACTAATAAATATGACTCTATGTGTATGATAACCTGAAAATACGTACTTTGTATCTCACCTTAAAATACAAATTTCTCAAGTCACTCATCTTCTGCCTCCAAAGATTTCCGCTTAAGATAGAGACTATCATGCTTTAGATATACAGCAACAGCCCTTACAAGACATTATCTTAAACTATCCAACTTAATTCGCAACAAAGAGACGACGAAGAGAGCATGCAGCCCCATATATATAATTGATTTGCGCATCTGTGATAGGATGTTCCTCTTCTTTGAAAAGAGCAATGAGATACCCACCAGACCTCACATAGACATCGATCGGTTGACCTTTGCTTGGTACCATGTCCGTCTTCAATATCTTATTCTTTCTGACAATCTTCGAGCCAAATCTGTAGAAAGGCATACACACACCTGATCTCAACTTAAAGTTGAAACTAGGAGTAGACTCGTAGAAAATTCCAAATTCAGAGCTCAATGCACCATAAAAGAAATCCGAGTCTAACATAATGTTATCTTCTTTGATACTATCAAATCCCAAAACGCGATTGATGAATCGTTGTTTATCAGTCCCAAAGAGTTTCTTGGTTTTATCAAAAGTATCTCCATTGACAACATTGGATTGTGGGAAGTATTTTGGCAAGATCTGAAATTTCTGAGAAGTCCTGAGTTCAATGACATAGACGTAATCAAAAGTCATTTCCTTACGGATGATCTCACATAAACGAGTAGAAGCGCTCTTGATATCTCTATACTTCGAAATTTGATGGAAAATATCATCAGTGAACAAGGATCCTTGCAGAACCACAGCAGCCTCCTGCCTGTTGTAACGAAAATTGTGATTTTGCTCATATTGACTACCGGAACCATCCTTTTCATAAAGAGCAGTTGATTTTAGTTGACTTCGGTGGCTCGTAGGTCTTCCAATCATTTTGATCAATGAAGCGTTGTTTGGAATATTCATTTCTAGTGTATTTGGAGCAAGTGGAGCATTCAAAATCGAAATAACTTCAGCAGCAAGGCCATTTAACGCATCCGACAGAATCTCGTCAAATTCAGCTCTGGGAGACTGGTCAAATATTGCAAAGGCGCCAATGATGGATCCATAGTTGGTGACTAGGGGAACACCTGCATAAAATCTGACGTTCGGAGACTCTGTGACCAAAAGGTTGTTGGCAGTTCTCCAATCTTTGGATGCATCCAAGAGGACAAAGTTACCCTTTGACAATATAGTGTGTGCATCAATGGAGACTCTTCTTGGAAAATCACTCAAATTGAGAGAAGCCTGGTATTTGATCACCTGGCGCTTCGCATCAACCAAAGATATAGAAGCACCGTTCACATTGAACCTCTTCAAGGCTCTCCCAATAAGCTTTTGGAATTTCTCAGCATCCTTCCACTGGTCGCAGGATATGTACCTCTTGACTGCTTTGAGACGGGAAGATTCGTTATAGTGATCTGGAGGACACATAATCCCAACGTTGGCGAAACACAAAGGACGTGGTACCAGGGAGAGGTTCCATTTGGCCTTGCTGTATGCATCTAAGAAGTGGGCCCTGGTGAGCGGGACATTGTTAATTGTCGAGCAGTCAAGAGAAGGGATCAAAGCCATGCCATGGGATATGACAGGCCGTCTGTTTTTGGCACTGAGGGGCAGTATGTCAGTATCGAAGAGTAGAGAACGTGATCACAGGTACATACTGAAAATCTGAGCGAGGCTTATAGTCAGTTTTTCTTGGGGAACGTGCAAGAGACATGGTAGCAGTATGTATTCTGACTGTTTGATATTCTTCACATAGTGATGGGCACAAGAAGAATAAACATGGTTCTCCTGATCCCAGACACATTTAAGTTCTTTTCAGAGAAACCACAAAAGCTTTACAACCGAATTATCTCCGGCGATAAACCCGAGGCTTCGGGAAATGACTTCCCATGCAAAATTGGCCAGCTGATCAAACTTTCTTTCTCCTAAGCTGTTCATATCTCCTTGCCCTACTCACAGATGTCATTCTTCAGTGCCAGACTTTTTACTAGAAGCTTTTGCTCCTCGCTGAGATCTAATTTGTCGAAAAGGTCGATAGTTGCAGGTATTCTTTTCACAGCACCGTTCCTCCTTGTACACAACTCCGCACATCCAATCAATCTGGATGCTAAGGTGCGTGAACTCAATGACACAATCCAGGTCGACAAGGATGTTGACCCATTTCCAAATCAAGTTGAATATTCGACCAAGTATGACCTTTTGGGCTTCGGTACAAGATCTGTTACCTTCTTGAACTTCAGAGTCTATGCTTTGGGTATCTATGCTGCATCTCAAGATTTGTCAAAGATTCCCACAGTATTGGATTCAAAGTTCTTATCCACTGCTTTCATTGACACCGATTCGACAAAATCTCACAAGGAAAATGTCCTCAATGCTTTGAAGGATTCAACAAAGTCAAAGATTTTGATCTCGAACTTGTTAGACTCCAACATAAGATTGGTCGCCAGAATCACCCCCATCAGGAATACAGATTTCAACCACCTAAGGGACGGGTTAGTGAAATCTATCCTTGCCGCAAAGATTAAGGATGATGATTTGGACCAAGGTCTCCAAGAATTGAAAGAGGCCTTCCATCGTAAGGGCTCTGCTCCAAAGAACAGTAACCTTGTCTTGGAGAGACTTGAAGATGGCCAGCTACAGCTGTACTTTGAGAATACAAAATCTGGTGAAAATGTCACCTTAGGAAAAGTTAAAACCCCAATTTTGTCTAAAGTATTGTTTCTACAGTACTTATCAGGCGGATTGAGTCCAAGTACGAGAGATTCGTGTATTGAAAAGATCTCACAACTCGTCTGAACTTCCCCTTTAACTCCATTTAACTACACTGAGATTTATGACTCATCAGAAATTAATCAGAATTCTATATTTGAAAATAATTCAGCACTGAAATCTGTAGGTTGCCATTTATTCACATCAGACGGATCTCTTCAAAGACGGTTCAAATGGCATCAGAAATGTCAAGATGGAGAGACAACCAATCAAGGCGCCACATACCCAGATCGGGACAGAAGTACCAGTTTTGCCTCCGAAGTAGTTTATCACTGGGGCAAATGCACCGAAGATTCTACAAACCAACATAGAGACACCAACACCGGTTCCTCTTGCCTTTGTAGGGAAGGTCTCTGGGGTGTATGCATAGAGTGTACCGTAATAGATGTTCACAAAGAAGTATGTAGCAGCGCCAAATCCTGCATCTGCACCTGGTGTTCTAACTGTGGTGTAACCGAACAGAATAGCCATCGATGCCACGGCACCAAACATCATGGTGCCTTTTCTCTTCAAGCATAATTCCCAGTTGAACAACTTAAACTTGGTGATTATCATCAATCCAGCAGTAACTGGACCAAAGATCCCAACGAAATTGGCGATAGTGGCATTTCTGTAGACGTAGAAAGGAGAAGAGCCGGTGTCACCACCACGAGCAGCGATAAATACATAGAGAAAGTAATAAAAGGTGGAATACGAGATGCCGATGAAACCCCAAGAGAGAAAAATCAACAGCGTTGATCTAATCATCACTTTATTTTGGAATAAAAGTTTCAGATTGACGGCCATTGCTCTCGTGAGAGCCTTTATACTGTATCCATCCTTCCTTGAGTCGAAAAAATCATTCTTAATAGTACCACATGTCTCTAAATCTTCGAGCGTCAACGACATTGGTCTATTGTACTTGAGGGAAATCTTTTCGAGGACCTTGATTGCTTCAGCATCTCTATTTGTTGTGACGAGGAATTTTGGGGTCTCATCCAGCTTCATAACAAAGATACGGATCAGAGCTGCCGTGAAGCAAATTGCAGAGTTGACATACCAACAGTATCTCCAGCCTCTGTTTAAATGTGATGGACAGTTTTCCGGGCCAGAACAAGAGAAGTTTGGAATAAAAGCCCATGATATTAAAGCAGATATTGTTTGGCCAACACCCCAGAACAAAGCAAGCATCGTGTTCAAGTATTGATATTGTGATGGGACGAACTCCATAAAGACAGAAACGTCAATTGCAGTGTTACCACCAGATGCGAAGGCTGATAGGAACATAAAAATACAATATGTTGCATAACTGCTCATTCCTCCTGCAAAAAAACCAAAGATAGAGGTCAATAAGATGGATGAATTGAAAACGATCTTTCTACCAATCAAATCACAACCAAAACCAAAGAAGATACAACCACAGATCATACCAGCAGAGAAAATCTCATTTGAGATTGGGAACCCAGTGACACCCATTTGATAACCAACATATGTCCTAACTGCAGATTGGATCATTTCCATCTGACAATCCACTGAGTAACCGAAGCCAGCCATACAGAAGAGCTTGGCATGGTACCACGTAAATCCCATCTCATCAATGGCGTTATTGATTAAGTGTATCTTTCTTGCGAGCACTGCATCATTGGTCTCGACAGCGACGTTGTCAAGCTCGTAGCCACTGTCAGATCCATCAAGGCTGTTAGATCTGGCCTCTACCAGGTCTTTCTCGATATCCATCTCTTTAATGTTGTTTGAGATTCGAATTGAAGCGATAACCGTGCACGATGAAACACGAGGGAAGGATCAGCCCTTTTATAGTTTTGAGATGCATATGTGTCATAGAATTTAATTCACTGACGTGGTGGGACAGTTTCCACAGTAACTAAAATTGTGGTTAAATAACTGTGACGCCTGCTTCGCATTGTCATTGTCTAATACAAATATGTGTATTTATGAGCCCTCTGGGTTCATCTTCTCGCTTCCAAAAAGGGTAAAGTAAAAAGTTTATTTGTGCCAGGGGCCCACATGTGCAGACGCGAAAGTGACATGTGAATTGTGGTAGGAGCTGTCTATAGAAGTAACATACAAAGAAACTATGAGTTCAGATATGCTAATATGCAATTGAAGATAAATGAGAGGACTCAGCATCTACTCCCTATAAGCAATCGATTACCCGGCCACATGCTCTTGAAGCTTTTCTTCAGTTTCTGGTAACAGATCATGAGGTCTCCGCGTGGAAGCGAGAGAACTCTTCTGTGACACACACGCCGAAAAACATGTGAAGATTGCTAAGGATTGAACTACATCATGTCTGATTCTTATGCAACTGTTGCTGGAGGCCTGCATGATGTCAATATCTACTCCTAGTACTCTACTATACAGAGTCGGATGTATAGCGGTTCATGTCGTGAAGAGTCAAGACAACGCACTAAAGTACAGGAAGTCCATGTAGTCACACACGATGTTGCACTCCAAGTCTCCAATGATCTTTTACACTGGGCATATCATTATTCAACAGATCTGACGATATAACACCTAAAACTTTTCTGTTCGTGTCTCGCACAGCACAACGCGCTCGTGACCGCGGGCAATAAACTGCGGCCTGCCTGAGGAGTGAGGTCCCTCTTGGGCCCAGCATCCAGGTCCACACGCACCCACGGGCCACGGTACATTCATGAATGTCTATCGTTGTTCACCAACAGTGGAATCCAACGCGGATCACATTATAGTGGGTTTACACTACCAGGTGGGCACGCTGCGCCAATAGACAAGTCTTCGTGCATATACTTTCCAGCTTCTGATTGAGTCTGTAACATAACTCCAAGAAAGAGACCCGCCGATGGGTGATCTTCCTTGACAGTGAGTGAAGGCTCTATAACATCATCCGGAATTGCTAGATTTTATTATAGCTGATCTACTTAATCGAGACCATTGTCAGGTCGCCTTGGCAGTTGTGAGAAACCTTCATGAAGAGAGTCCTTTATGCAGTCCATGATAACTTCTTAGTGTTGATTTGATCCTTGTTAGGTCAATTGTTGAATTAAACGCGATTTTCTTCGGGCAGGCTCTGACGCCGATGTGGTCAGTTATTGGTGTGCGGCAGAACATTCCAGCGGCATTTCGATCAACTAGCCTCTATGGATTTTATCAAGAGATCACACATATCAATCTTTTAAGTCTAGTTCCTAATTTTGTGACTCTTTCAATAGTAGATGCAGCTTATAATGATGTATTGAACTATTATTCAACGGATGAACTCTAAAACAGATCCCACCAGCCAATGCATTATGGTTTACCAACTCTGCGTCCACTCTTTTCGAACAACATCATACAGTGCACAAGCTACAATGCTTTTTGAGCTATTTTTATTTCTAGGAGTTTCTTCAAGTACAGACTGCGTCCCATAGATCTCGTGGTGGCATCGTCAATCATACGACTAATCTGCGATTGAGTCAGAGGTTATAAGCACTGCTGGAGAAGTTGAACAATGATAATCCAAATTCCAAAGGTTGATGATATCGAGATGAAGTGCGTTAATATCTCACCTTTCCAGAGGGTCAATTATGGTAAGTCTGGCTTATTATGTGGGTTTAGAATCACTCTGGTTAACTCCTCTATTACACAGTTAACTTACATCACGTACGTAGGGCAACAATCTATACCGGATCTAACCTTTGAAGCTTGAAGCAATGAAGCTTAAAGCTTTAGTAAGCGGATATGAACTTGACACATATCCTTAACCCGGTCTTTTCTGAGGGTCCTTTCCAGACACTTCGTCTGAAACCCTTTAAGCGATAGATGTCCTTGGGCTTGCTGTTCCCCTACCGGATAGCTTCTGGGCAGTGGCCTTGCGGCTAAGATATTACCTACAAGCGCCTATCGGAAAATTCCAGACGTCGTCAGCCTCAAGCTCATCGCTTAACAGACTATAAATACTTAGACCTTAGGCCATGAAATTGATGTAGCAAGTTCTTGTTTCGGAATACAATAAGTCATAACTATAATCGAGGCTTCGACCGTACTAAAAAATGGCGACTTTCGCTCTTGCTTCAGGTTATGAAATGCCACAGGTTGGCTTCGGTTTGTGGAAGGTCAGTAGTCAACTACTTGGATAACAGTATCCAACTAACGATGGAAACCAGGTCCCAAGAGAAAACGCAGCTGAAACTGTGTATAACGCAATCAAGGTTGGCTACAGGTTGTTTGATGGTGCCTATGACTACGGTAACGAGATTGAAGCTGGCCAAGGTATCAAGAGAGCCATTGAGGAAGGTTTTGTCAAGAGAGGAGACATCTTCATCACTACCAAGTTGTGGAATAACTACCATACCAGGGAAAGCGCTTTGAAGTTTGCTAGAATTCAAAATGAAAAATGGGGGCTGGATTATATCGACCTGTATTTGATCCATTTTCCAACTGCATTGGAATATGTTGATCCATCTCAGATAGAATTCCCAGGCTGGTGGATCGATAAGGAGAGAACTACGATTAAGGCTGCTAGAGTTCCGATCCATGAGACTTGGAAAGCTTTGGAAGAGATTGTTGACCTTGGTATCGCCAGATCTATTGGTGTTTCCAACTTCTCTGCTCAGTCTCTGTATGATATCCAAACTTACAATAGGCGCCCCATCTCGTCTTTGCAAATCGAGCACCACCCATATTTGGCTCAACCAGACTTGATACAGTTGGCTAAGGAGAACAACATCGTTGTCACTGCTTACTCTTCCCATGGTCCACAATCTTTCTTGGAGCTTCCAGGTGTCTTCTCTGAACAAGCTAAGAACAACACTCCATTATTGGAGCACAGTACTATTATCAGCATTGCCAAGAATCATGGTAAGACTCCAGCTCAAGTCCTTTTGAGATGGGCCACCCAAAGAGAAATTGCTGTCATTCCAAAATCTAACAGTCCTTACCGTCTGAGTGAGAACCTGAATCACGTTGATTTTGACTTGCTCGAGGAGGAGATTCAGGGAATCTCCGACCTGGACAAGAACTTGCGATTCAATGATCCTGGTTTTTACCTAACAAACTTCCCATTGAGAATCTTTGCTTGATGTAATTGAAGGATGATTTAGTTTGACCAATGTGTAGTCAAAAGGCTTTCAATGCAACACAAGGTATTAAGATGTCGTTATCTTCAACTTCTTGGACATAGACTCTCGAGATGCTACATTCAGCACTACATCTCGCCTACGGTTTTCTCTCTGCGTATTGACAAAAGCTACAACAATTGTAACATTACTTTATGGATTTATACTATAGTTTTGAAAGAACCTTATTATCTTCAACAATCACCTTGATACTTCCGTTCTTCGGATCAGAAGCCACGGCCAGCGCCTTTTTACCGTGTTCCAGTTCGAAACGATGAGTGACAAGCTTCTTGACGTCAATCATGCCACTGCTGATGAGGTTGATAACAACGGGCCAAGTGTCGTGGTATCTGTTGATAAACTTAACGTCGATCTCTGCCAATGAAAGATGCATGAATGGGAAGTTACTAATATAATCTCTACCCACACCAATAACAAGCAACAGACCTGACCTTCTTACCACGTGAGCCATGGTGTTGATAGAACTCTCAACGCCCGTGCACTCCAGAACTCTTGGTGGAGCCTCATACTCAGAAGAGCCAAACAGAAATTTAATTGATAAACCATTCTCTCGACTGCTTTTCCCAGTATCGATCTTATAGGTTAGAACTTCAGGAACAATGGTTTTTGCAAAGCTCAATCTTTCTTCACTAAGATCAGTGATCACAATTGGCGAGCAACCGGAGGCCTTAGCTAACAGCAAAGTCACTAATCCAATTGGGCCTGCGCCTGCAATGGCAACACCTTTACCCAACTGCAGATCAGCTCTTCTAACACCGTGGTAAGCCACAGAAACTGGTTCAACAAGAGCACCCTCAGCATAAGACATGTTAACTGGGAGCTTGAAGACAAATCTGGCATCATGAACAATGTATCTTTGCATAGCACCTGGGTAGGGGTAGACACCGATGAATTGAACATCCTCACACAAATTATAATCACCTTGCCAACAGAGAAAACACTTCCCACACGGGACGCCAGGCTCAATGGCAACTCTATCTCCAGGTTTGACGTTATTAACACCTTCACCCACAGCGAGGACATCACCAGCACTCTCATGACCCAAGACACAGTTTCCATGAAGCTCCATAGTACCAATCTTACCGTGTTTCCACAGGTGTAAGTCGGAACCGCAAATACCAGTGGCTCTTGGGTGAATAAGAACCAGGCCAGGCTTTAAGTCTGGGAAAGAGTTCTGTTTGACTTCGATTCTGTGGTCAAGTGTAACCTGGACTGATGGATTTGATGAGAAAGATTTACACATGTTTTCCAGTGTTGTACTATACGGGACGCAGATGCTAGAAAGATTGATACTTCAGTGGAGTTTTATAGAAAAAAGTTCCCTTATAAAGCGTCCCTTATAGCCGATCTCCTGTTACCTAAAGTTCCTCGGCGGGTGACGACTAGCGTGCGGTTAAGGTACTGAATCATCCTCTAATATCCTATTCTCTATCGGACGAAGGTAAACCCCAAGCCTATTAGGCGCGGACGTAAGATATGTTTCTTTCTTTTTTCTTCTTACCCCGGATTCTTTATTTCTAAGCGCAAAGCCTAAAAAACAGCTTCTTCGTTAACCGCCTCCTCTCACCAGAACATATAAGAATGGTTAACGATGTCCAGTGCGCCATGTAGCCTCTCATCAGAGAGGAATATAAGGACTTCATACAATGACAGAGTCCCATGATATCCACAATCTCGTTTTGAGAACCATTAGGGTCCTTGTTGCTGATCTTGTACAGCAGTTCAATGGTGGACACCCAGGTGGTGCCATGGATATGGCTGCTATTGGTATCGCTCTTTGGAAGTATACTCTTATGTTCTCGCCACACAACCCGGATTACTTTAATAGGGATAGGTTCGTGCTTTCCAATGGCCACACCTCTCTCTTTCAATATGTGTTCCAACACTTGACCGGATACAAGCATATGACGATGGACCAACTGAAGACATATCACTCCAAAGACACAGAAAGTTCATGTCCTGGTCACCCAGAAGTCGAATTCCCAGGTATTGAGATCACTACAGGCGCCCTTGGTCAGGGTGTCACCAACGCCGTTGGTTTGGCTATCGCTTCGAAGAACCTTGCGGCGACATACAACAAACCAGGTTTCCCAGTTGTATCTAACCACACTTTTGCCATGGTTGGTGATGCTTGTCTTCAGGAGGGAGTTGCGCTTGAAGCGATCTCCCTCGCTGGCCATTTGGCTCTGAACAACTTAACTGTTATCTACGATAACAACCAGATCTCTTGTGACGGTTCTGTCGACTTGACGAACAGTGAGGATATCAATTCTAAATTCAGAGCTACAGGCTGGAACGTTATTGAAGTTTTCAATGGTTCGGATGATGTCGAGGCTATTGTCGGGGCTCTGTCCCAGGCAAGGCAATCAGCTGAACCCACCTTGATTAATGTCCACACAAAGATTGGCATTGGATCCAACGTTGAAGGTAAAGCTGCTGCGCATGGTGCTGCCTTCGGTCAAAATGAGGTTGACAGGTTGCATCTGTTAAATGGTTTTCCAGTTGAACAGAAATACCATGTTTCCACAGAGGTTTATGATTTTTTTGGCGAGTTGCCTTCGAAGGGTGAAGCTTATGAGGCAGAATGGACTCAACTAGTTACTGAGTATGTTGAAGCCTATCCAAAATTGGGTGCCGACTTTCAAAGACGTGTCAGAGGTGAGCTTCCTGATAACTGGGAATCTCTCATTCCAAGTACATTCCCACAGACTGACACTGCTTCAAGAAAGTCTTCTGGTTTGGTCTTCAACCCAATTGCTGAACAAATTAATTCCTTCATGGTTGGTACAGCCGATCTGTCACCTTCTGTTAATATGATGTGGGATAAAAAATCTGATTTCCAAAACCCAAATATCAAGACTGTTTGTGGACAAAATGGATCCTATAAGGGAAGATATATCCATTACGGGATTCGTGAACATGCTATGGCCGGAATTGCTAATGGAATCGCTGCTTTTAGCAAGGGTACCTTCATTCCAGTCACTTCTACTTTCTTCATGTTCTACTTATATGCCGCTCCTGCTGTCAGATATGGCGCGTTGTCTCACTTGCAAGTTATCCACGTTGCTACTCATGACTCTATCGGTATCGGTGAGGATGGTCCAACCCATCAGCCTATTGCCCTTCCAGCACTCTACCGTGCCATGCCAAATATTTTGTTTATCCGTCCAGCTGATAGTGAAGAAGTTGCTGGTGCTTGGGAAACTGCCATCAAGGCTAAGAATGCACCATCTATTTTGTCTCTTTCAAGACATAACTTGACCCAATATCCGCAATACTCTAAGCGTGAAGGTGTTGCTAGGGGTGCCTATGTTTTCATCGATGTTGAGAACCCGCAAGTGCAATTGATTGGTACTGGTGCTGAGATAAAATTCGCTGTCGATGCTGCTGCCAAGTTAAAGTCTGTTGGAATCAGAACTAGAGTTATTTCATTCCCATGTCAGGTGCTTTTTGAAAGGCAATCTTCTGAATACAAGCGTTCTATCTTACAAAGAGGCAAAATCCCATCCATTATTGTTGAAGCCTATGCACCAAATGGTTGGGAAAGATACGCCAATGCTGGTATCAATATGAAAATTTTTGGTAAGTCTCTTCCCGGTCCAGACACTTACGAATGGTTTGGTTACAACGGTGATGTTATTGCTGGAAGAGTTGAGTTGTACTTGAGTGCTCTTCATGATGATCCAGAGCTCTTGTGGGAGTTCCAAGACCTAAACAGTTAAGGCAAATAAATGGTCATATGTAAGGTTCAGTTAGTAACTCCTTTAGACCTTTCTCATTGAACATAATACATATATATAATATATAATAATATAATAATAATATTATACCATAGTTACTCTCAAGCAGGGTTTTTATATACCTTAGGAAATAGGTATTTATGGACACCTGGCACATGCTATGGACTGAAGAATTTGTATCGTGTTGGCGCCAGCTCGTGATAGATGACGTAATCGTCTGGCCCTGGCATTATATGTAATACATTTTGTCATTTGGTAATTTGTAGAATGGTGGCATGACAGGTCACAGATCTCAGGAACCAAGAAGACTTCCTCAGAAGAAATGAGAAACACTCTGCCAGAAGATTTTTCAGAACACATACTTTAAGAAAAATACAGTAAAACTTTAGCAGCATCTACAAAGTCCTTCTGCTAAATATCGTATTTCAATTATTCATATGCAAAAACTCAAACTTGCTCTTTCTCCATGATAGCATTAGTGTTCTCAAAGTGGGCCCGCTCAACCTTATCATTGAAGATAGAGTTCTCGAGCTCGAGAGAACTAGTCTTAGTAACGTAACCCTTGAACTTTCTCAATGGGATGCGTGCGACGTATAACTCATCAACCTCATCATAAGTTCTACCAGCGGTTTCAGTCTGGAAGAAGAACAACACAGCCCAACAGAGGACTGAGAGACCTGCAAAGATGAACATAGTCTTAGCACCCAAGTTTGCCTTGTCTGGGTTGAAAATGTATGGCAAAACGAAGGACCACATCATACCAATACAGTTAGTTGATACAAGAGAAACAGAGATCGTTTTTGCTCTCAAAGCAGAAGTTGGATTCTCAGCAGCAATTGGATAAGGCAGCGCACCCACAAAGCAGTTATATATACCACCATATAACATCATAAATGCAATTGTCGCATTTACAGCATTCGCATTTGTTGTTGAAGTACCACATCCGCCAATGATGAAGTCTGTGACGACCAACATAGCTAGACCTATCAACATACCGTTTCTTCTTCCAGCAATATCCACAAGGAATAGGGACATTATGCATCCAACCAAGGATATTGTCTGTGCACCACATGTAAATCTGAATGATTTGGCAGAATCGTAACCAGAAAGCTGGAAGTAATAAGCGGTATAGTTTGCGGTGAAGTAGACACCACTCATTGGTTGTACGATGAATGGGAACATGGAGACCAAGGTACGCTTTAAGTTCAATCCCCTGAACAAGTCCAAGTAAGAAGTATTTTTTGAGATGGTCTTGGCTTCTTCAACCGTCATCTGGACTATATTCACTTGTTCTTCAACAGCAACATCATCCTTGAGCAACTTCTTATAGGATCTCTTGGCCTTCTCAATGTCATCGTGGATGATGTGGAAAGTTGGAGATTCGGGAATTAATAACAACAGGCAGATAGCGATGACAGCAAACCCCCATTGGGCAGCAAAAAGAGCACGGTACGCCCAAGGGTCATCCTCACCTTTTCTACTTAAAAAGTAGTTAATGATGAAACAAACCAAAGGACCAATAGAGAAAGAGATGTTACACAACGTGGTAGCTGTACCTCTCAGGATCAAAGGAGAGATATCGGAGACATATGAGACAGCAGCTGGTTGCATAAGACCAAAACATAATCCGTTCAAAGTCTTACCAGCCAAGAACAGATTGATGTGTGTAGCAGCGAATTCCATGCCAATGAAAGCGACAGAGCATAGACAGGATCCCAAGATGATCCACTTTTTGCCGAATCTGTCACAGAGCTCAGAAGAGAACCACTGACCGACGATTTGTGCAGCTAATGGGACACCAGAAAAAGCTGACTGCCATTTAGCTTCAATGACATAGGAACCGTCATACTCTTTTCCAAAGTGCTTTCTGAACTGTTCAATAGATATAACAATACCACCAGCCTGGCTTTCGAAGGAGGTACATACTAGCGTCCATACCATTATGAGAATACAAAAGAACGCATAAGGATATCTCTTGATGGCCTGGAACTTAGTGAGATGAGAATCTTTGACCTCGGCCACTCTTGCAGCGAGCATATTGTTCACAGTGTTAATCACCGGAGTCTTTTGCAAATCGTCCTGACTGACCTGTGAGAGGGAATCGGACATCCTTGAGACTTTGTCTGAAGATGATTCATACCGTAAGTCTTCGTCCTGAGGGAGATCTGACCTATTTAAGTACTTCATGAGGTTAGGTGCATCCAGACTAACACGATAATCCGGGGTGCTTTAAGTGTTTCTGTTTGACTATGTAGGCTAAAGTCATCGATCAGGCTTTCTAAACTGTTCTTTCCTGGGGTACATAATCTCGACAGCTTTAGATCAGGCGCTCCATGGGTCATCGCTTTAGCCGATCGCGTTAAAGAGAAACTTGCGGGGCTGAAATTAGCCGACAGATGGTAAAGCCCGCAAACTTTAGCGACTCCGGAGCGGCTAAAGGGTCGAGCGGGCGGGCTTTTCAACAAGCGTGGAAGCTCTAGTCGACGGAGAAGAAAAAATCTGGGGTATATCATCTCCGTCTCAAGCCTTTGAAAACGATAGGGGATTTGTGAAAGCGCCTGATCACGATTGACTAATGATACGCCCTCTATTACTCATAGTCGCTTTGTGGGTTCAGTCTGTGCTATCATTGATCCCAGATAAAGACTTCAAGCCAAACGTTTTCGTGCTGACTGATATTTCTAATGAACCAGATGATGCTGAGTCCCTTGTGAGGTTGTTGCTATACGCCAATGAGCTAAACCTCAAAGGTATTGTTGCGACAACCTCTTACTGGCTGAACTATACTGTGCATGACGAAGATATCTATCCAATTCTTGAAGCTTATGAAGAAGTTTATCCAAACCTACTGAAACATTCTGAATATTATCCCACTGCTAGCTACTTGAGATCCATTATATCCACAGGAAAGCCATTGTATGGGTTAAAAGCGCTGGATGGCAAGATGAGTCAAGGGGCTGAGAATTTAATCACTGTCGTTGATGGAACTTCAGTGGAAGATGGGCTCTATGTCTTGGCTTGGGGTGGCGCTGGTGTGATTGCGGAAGCTTTAAACCATATCAAGACCACAAGATCAGAAGAACTAGTGACTGAATTCATCTCTAAAATCACTGTTTACTCAATCTCTGACCAAGATAATGCTGGTCCTTGGATCAGATCCCACTTCCCACGGTTGAAATATATCGTGTCCATCCATGGCTTTAACCAATATGGCCATGCTGCTTGGGTAGGAATCTCTGGGGAGATATATAATGCCTTTGACGATGGTGGACCCGATTCTTCCCTTGTTAACAAAAAATGGATTGAAGAAAACATCCGCGTTGTTGGGCCGCTAGGGAAGGCTTACCCTGAGTTTATGTTCATAATGGAAGGTGATACACCATCTACATTGTTCGTCTTGCCTAACGGTCTAAATGATCCAACTCATCCAGAATATGGCGGATGGGGTGGTCGCTACACGTTGTCTGATTTGCATGGTGATTTCCAACACTATGGTGATGCTGAAGACCACGTTGTAGGGAAAGATGGAAGAAAACATGTTAGTAACAAAGCTTCCATCTGGAGATGGAGAGAAGATTTTCAGAATGATTTCGCAGCTAGAATCCAATGGACTGTGAAGGACTTTGTCGAGGCTAGTCATGCTCCAATAATTGTAGCTAATGGAACAGAAAGTGTTCGCCCCTGGTACATTGATGTTGTTGCTGGAGGAAATGTTACGCTTGATCTCTCTAAGTCTTATGATCTAAATGCACGTGAGATAACTTTCGAATGGATGCATTACCGCGAAGTAACTCTAACACAAGGTAATATCATTGAGGTTCCAGCCATTGAGATCAACCCATTGAACTACGAGGGCTCGGTTGTTCAGATTCAAGCACCATCTTTCAAAGAGGCCTGCTTCAATATTTTTGGAAGACCATTGGATTCGTGTAAGAGTTACCACTTCATAGCAGAAGTTTCCAACAAAGGGACTCCGAGTGTTAAGTCTTACAGAAGATTTATTTTCAACATTCAGTCGGGGGATAATGTTCATGATGATGAAATCAAGTATGCCCAGAACTTTGAGGGTGTTCGTGATGAGCTGTGAAGGCAAATATATTAAATTTTTGCATCTGCTGCGTGAGTAGTATTGAATTTCAATTTCTTCTTGAACCTTTAGGCTTTTCGTTATATTACGATCTAGTACCTAGTATCTACAACTGGTTCCGCCTACTTGTAGTCTTTGTACTGATCCTTTCTATAGTGCTCCTTCTAGCGATCTTTTGGCGAGCGATCTTTTGGCGATCCCAGGACTGACTGGCGTCATCAGAACGGAAAATTAGACTATGCGGAGTTGCGGGGAAAGCACCCTTTTGAAAGAACATCGGGAGACCTCCACCAAAGAAAGAAAGAAAGAAACCCAAAGGAAATGAGCCGGAGATGACACCAGTGAAGATAGTTCCAGGAGAGCTGGAAAAGAGTGCTGAAACTGGTACGAAGCGCAGGGTACGAACAGGGTGCCTGAACTGCAGAAGGAAGCACAAGAAATGTGACGAAGAGAAACCCGTGTGTAAGGCTTGCAGTACCAGAAAGGATAAATGTGAATGGCCTGATCCTAACCAACCAAAGAGGAAGAGAGCCAAGAAGAACAGCAGTGAAGTCTCTACAGAAATGAGTCCCGATAACTCTGAAAAATCTACGAGTAGTCCGGAAGAACAGGATCAGAGAGCACTCGATAAGTACTCGAAGAACTTGGAGAACATTGATAACTCTCTAACCGCGGAGAATCAGCCGCTTCCCTCGGATGATTGGATCAGTACCAAGACTCTTGATGGTGAAACAGCAGGGTTTACACAATCAGCATTGGCGCCTTCCATATCGCTGTTCAATCGAGAGGAGAGATCTGATAGAGGTTTTTCAAAGGAAAACCAAATACAACGCCAACTTTCAACTTCGTCCTCGAGCCTATCACCTGATAGTATGCAGAACACAAATGGCGAGTTCCAGTTCCTTGTGAGCCCATCCATCTCACAGGATTTTACTCTGAGAGATTATATGTTTGCCAACGCTTCTAATTTTGAACTAAGCACTGAGATCTTCAATCCTCATATATTGAACGATAATGAGAGCACAAAAGATGAGGAGGGTATTCCGTTTCTCACCAAAACCGAAGAGAAGATCCTCATGAAAAATTTCCTGTATAGAGTTGCTCCGTGGCTAGATATGTTTGATCTTTCAAGACAGATTGGATTGACAGCTGTTCAACTCGCGAAGAAATCACCGTGCCTTCGATTTTCTATACTTGCTCTAAGTGCCAGACAAATGGAAAGAACTGATCCAACGTATGATCCATCAAGAAGCGTGGTATTTTATCAGACCACATTGAGATACCTCATCCCAACTATGAAGAAATCACCAGATATCGCTGCCATATCAGCATGTGTGCTCCTCTGTGTATTTGAAATGATGTCAATCTCCCCTGAAAAATGGAGATATCACCTTGATGGATGTTCAGCCTTGTTTCAGGCAACTGGGATCAATGGCTTCAGCAACCAATATGAGAGAGCACTGTTTTGGGTCTTTGCAAGGATGGACGTGAACTCTGCTGTTATCGGTGAGCAGACAACCATGATACCTCCCTGTAAATGGCTGCCTGAAGGAAGCTTTTTGTATGACGCTGCTGAGCTCTACAAGAAAGAGGGCACTTATGAGATGTACGCTAACTATATGGTGTTCTTGTGTTCAAGAGTGGTGAACTTAATCTCTTCGGATAACAAAAGCTTTGATAAAGAGTGGGAGCTGCTATGGAATGAAGTGAACCAATGGCATAGGGATCGTCCAGATATCATGAAATCTATCATCGAGTTCGAGTCTTCCCCATTCCCTGAAATACTCTATGATAATGGACCAGCTATATCTGCCAATCAACTCTATCACATGTCTATGATTCTCCTGAGAGAGAATAAACCTCGCCTATTCAGATTGGATCCGAAGATCTCCAAACCTCCAACTTGGCATGCTAAACAAATATGTTCCATTAGCCTTCATAATGAACATCATGGATGTTGGAATAATTCTGTTCAGGCACTATGGGTTGCTGGTAAACTTTTGACTCATAAGGACGAACATAGTGTAATCTTGGACTTGTTGAATGAGATTGAGACTACTACAGGCTGGGCTATGAAGTTTAGAGCTAAGGATTTGAGCGAGTTTTGGGGACAAAGTTGAAGACTATCATTCTTTGAAGAATATCAGCAGAATTTGTTGATGTTATTATAATGACTCATAGTGATTGTTTTGGGTATCTGCGGTATTTAAGAGGCGAGAGCTACTGGCCTTTGCTTGGGTCACCAAAGTAGGCCTTAATGTTATCTTGTCCATTCACCATTACCTCCGAATGAAAAATAAAAAATTTTGAATCTTTGACCCCTGCTATAATCATTGTAAAACTTATGGCATCATGTGAGTATGTCTCTCTTGTAAGGGTAAAGACGCTTAATTAGACTCACAATTGATTGGTTCTATTGTTAAGATGGAGCGATTATACAGTAGAGGCTAAGGGGTGTTCTTATACCCCAGATTTGGGTGTCATAGAGACA
>PPLH03000048.1:0-59689 GCA_003706445.3 Williopsis mrakii
TCGATTTGGACTGGTGATTACACCACTACTTACTTCACCACCGGTACTGACTCGACTGTGACCGAGGTGATTGAGGTTCCAGAGGCGTCTTCTGTATCTTCTCAAGTTCCGGGCACTGTTAGCACAACTTCCACATGGACTGGTATCTACACCACTACTTATTTCACCACCGGTACTGACTCGACTGTGACCGAAGTGATTGAGGTTCCAGAGGCATCTTCCGTGAGAACATCATTCCCATCAAAAACTGCATCCCATTCATTCACGTTCTTTTCCAACTCATCAGCGACCGTTTTCTCTAGCATACCAATCACTCCTTTGTCTTCGTCTGTACCATCAATAACTATGATCGGATCAGGCACAACCGGCATTACAACTGGTTCTCCAGCAACTCAAAGATCGCTCGAAACAGAATCTTCTCTGGTTATTAAGACGTCAGAGAGTAATACAAATACGGCTGTCTCTATCCCTGTCGTCAAATCCTCGGAAGTGAATTCAAAGACAATTGTCACTGCTGTTACGACAGCAGTTGGAGGGCGTACCACGACCATAACAGGCACGCTTGTTAGCCCAAATAACTCTGGCACTTCTTCTGGTACTCTTGTAACTGTCGTTCCTTCTCCTGGTTTTAGTGAAGCCTCTCCTGGCACTGTTGTCAGTAATATCCAAGGTACATCTTCATCAATTGTGGGTTATGGAATAACAACCTCTGGCATCAAGTCAACTGCTACGACTGGTACTTCTGATCAAACTTCAACAAAAACGGCTAATACATTGGTCACATCGGAACTAGCATCTTCAACTGTTGCAATTTCTACATTTGAAGGTTCTGGTAGCAGGGCGTCATCCACTGTTTTTGGTGCTATTTTGGTAATTCTTATTAATGCGCTTATCTTTTAAGTCATGAATCTTATCATTTTCGTTTATGATTTATATCTTCTCTACATCATTTTTTCTGGGATTTCCAAATTTATACCCCTTTCTTTATTGGTCATCTGTCCCTAAGTCTTCTCATTTTTCTTTTCTGTACCACCGAAAAGATACCCACCAGTGTGGCTTATTCACAAGTGGCTTTGTTTCGTTAATAGCTAACTATTTAATTACTGATATTCCACTACAAATTTTATAGATTCAAAAATTTCTTGATGCTAGAGACCATTGCTCGGTGATATTGAAGGCCTTTCGTCAAATCGATGCAGCTTATCCCAAGCTACACTGTTTTGATGCCTCTCATTGAGAAATTGGGCGCCATTGAGTGATTGACTTTTAAGGCTTGGGCAGAACTTTCAACACGAAAAAAAAAATATGAACTCTGCGTCAGGCTGAATTGCAGTGTGTTTCTAGTTTAGCCTAATCTCCAGTCTCACTCCATTTGACCCTTCCAAAAGTTGTGCCATAAACTGTGACTCGAGTAACTTCGCGTGTGCCTCAGTACTTCTGCAACGCGACTCATTGAATCCGAATCTCCTCCATCCCATCTTTACAGAGCACACAAATTCACCGACATTGAGTCCCGCTGGTCCATACATGACAAAGAATTTTTCGCCGTGGTACACGCCATCGACAAGTTCTTCTACTATATCCATGGGCGTGCGACAATCGTCTACACCGATCATCAATCAGTTGCTCAGATCTTCAAGAAAGACCCCAGTCAACTCTCTGTCAAGAACATGCGCTGGATCGAAAAGATTTTTAGCGCCAACATTACTCTCGAATATCTTCCCGGTAAATCTAATGTCATCGCTGATCACCTTAGCCGGGCACCTGTCTATCATCACTCTCTCGACTCAACAATATCAGTCCATGCCCTCACGACTCTCAAAGCAGATTGGACCTCCACATATCCTCAACTGTACAAGGATGATCCCATCCTCCGCCACATAATTGACGATCTTCCCCAACATCCCAAATTCCAATTGAAAGAAGGACTGTTATATCACACGAACCGTCTATGCATACCCGCACCGGCTCTTCAAGAATTTCTAACATAACAACATACCAGCATCCTCTCGGGTCACATAGGAACCCGACGGCTGAAGCAGAAACTCCGTCAGAAATACTATTTCCCCAATTATAATCGCTCAATTGATAATTTCGTACGGAGCTGTGATGTCTGTCTAAAATTCAAACCTCCTAACCATCGACCGCTTGGGACTCTTCAACCATCTGATATCCCCAGAAAACGATGGTCCCATATTTGTCTAGACTTCATAACTGGATTTCCCGCTACGAAGAACTCATTTGGCCATCAATTTGACTCTACTCTTACCGTAGTCGACAAGTTTAGTTCTCGAGTATACTTCATACCCACCGTCCATACACTATCCACCGTTGGCATGTTAGAACTGTTAAACACGCACATATTTCCCAACCACGGTTTCCCGGAGGTGATTCAGTCTGACCGTAGTCCCCAGATGGACAATAAACTTTTTACTGAATTCTTCTCGCAGTTCCACACCAAAGTGCAACTCGGTGTCAGTCACCATCAGCAGTTGAACGGTAAAGTCGAAACGTACAACCATCTGATCGAACTATATCTGCGATGCTATGTGACTGAAAACGACCAATGGTTACACTTACTTCCTATGGGCCAATTTACTATCAACAGTCAATCACACTCGACCTACAACGGGTTACCCCCCTTCCAAGTTAACTTAGGTTATCAGCCATTCTCTCCTATTGATAGGTCTTCTACCCAACCTTCGATAGACACTCACGCTGCAGAACTTTTACACTTCGGTGCTGTCGCTAAAGCTGCGCTACCGAAGCTCAGCAACAGAGCAAAGTTTTCTTTGATAAACACCGTACAGTTCCCCCGCCCATCACCGTCGGAGACCTAGTGTACATAGACCTCCTAGTCCTCCCTACAATATCAGACCAGGTTATACGTTCACTTGCCAACAAATTGCGTCCTCGTTTCTGTGGCCCATTCACCGTCCTAGAGAAACTCTCTGAAGTGAACTACCGCCTCGGACTACCTCCATCTATGAAACGCGACAACGTCTTCCACATCAGCCAACTACGTATCCAAAAACATGTGGACGACTCTCTCCCTGTCGCACCTCCCAATATCCCTACCATTTTCCAGAGGTACAAAAACGGATCAGTATCTATGGAACTGAAACGTCTTATTCAACACCACAAAAAAACGAAAGGCTATCTTATTGAAGTTGAATTTTTTAGATGGTTAACGCGAATGGATCAGAGCTTCCGAGTTGAAACGCACCGCTCCAGATCTGTTACGCGCTTACACTTCTACTCACAAACTTACTTAGTCTCTGTGACACCAAGCTGGGGGATGTCAGGGCCAGACGGTTACGTCCGCCCATATCAGGAGCTGGTGCCAACATCATACAGATGCGTCAGCCCATACTATGAGTCAGGTGTCTATAGACACCCATTTCCAAAGGTATATAAGTAACCCTGAAACCCTGCTTGACAGTAACTATGCTATAATATACAATCAATCAGAAAAGTATAAAGGATTTACTAATCGAACCTTACATTGTCTTAGATATATCCATCACGTCATCGTGACAGTTCTGTTCAAAGCCTTCAGATCAATTCGATATTTACAATTTATGGAAAACACAATTCGGGTTATGCGGGAAAAATTACGTAACATCACTGCGTCTTGTTTGTTGTTAAAATATCTAATTTCACGGATACTGTGGCATTGTAACTCTTTCTATAGTTCAACACGTGTTACAATAACTCAACTGATTCTCTCGATGTTCTTCTAGAACCAACAATTCTGATGCCGCATCTGCGGTATCCAGTCATACGTATGAAGAGCTTCGATCTGTCTAACATTCTCACTCTACCGTATATTATAAAGTGTTCAGTGCGAGCGTAACCCCTCATCTCCGAGGGATATATCTTTCTATACCAGTTCTGACCATCCTTAAATTGTTTTTAACAGTTAACAGTAACAACAAGTAGAATTCAGGCTGAAGCGAATATGGAACCAAGGTAAGTAGCATATAGAGTACCCCTTAATCTTTCCATTAGTAATTTTGCAGAATTTTTCTGCTTTACTGGAATTCTGTAATTGTTATTATTGTGAGGAAAACTAATATGGCAGTCACATAGAACTATTTCCTTCTAGTAATTCAATATCCACCTCCCCCCATCAAGCAAAAATTGTAGCGGGCCTTGTAGAATACTAACTATCGCATTTATGCATTGATATTTATACTCATAAGATTTCATAATCAGAACCATAGCAGATAGGAAATCTGATCGACCACCACACTTATCATTAAGTGCTTTGATCTTTTTTTAATGTTGAACCACTGGGAGTTTCTTACACGAAGAAGAGCGGCGAAGAAAATGGAACTTCTTGATAAAATGCTATATTCAAAGATGCAAGTATTCAACAACTGATCAGTAAGGAACACATCCAATAACAACTTGAACAAATACCTTACTCATAGCAGTGAGTTTTTTGGTTACGATGGAGTTCAGATTCCATGATGGTTGAGGGTTGCGGTATGAACTCTATTTCTAATCGGCCAAAACGCCAGATCCCCTACTTTCATCCAAGGTTGATATCTGCGAGCTGCGAGGTCTCGCTTTGTGTTGAAAATTTATACTTTCAGTTACATGATTTTTTGGCGTGTGAAAATGTGCATTGACTTCAAGAATTCCGCTAATGTCCGCGGGGCTGCTGACGCCAGAGCGAGCAGCCAGTTTCGGCTCTCGGCAGTCCTGACCTCCTTCCGGATCTCAGTAGTCGAAAAACCTCAAGGGTGTGAGATGGTGACGCCATTAGTAATTTATTTGCTCTTTCTAATATGTCTTGGTGAATAACAGGCTCACCATAAGTTGAGAGCATCATGGTGTCTTAGATGCTACACTCTTCTGGTTGCATTGCACAATCAGTAATCTTTCACGACAAGAATCAACTGCAAGAAGATGACGTACCAGGCAATTGTAATTGGAGGAAGCGCCGCAGGTCTCCAAACGACCCTTTCACTCTCGAGAGCAATGCTCAAAGTGATCTGTATAGACTCGAACAAACCCTGCAACAGATATGCCCACGAGTCCCATAACTTCTTCTCGCATGATGGTCATTAGCCACTCGATATTAAGAGCAAGTCCAAGGAACAAATGGAGAAGTACACCACCACGGAGTTTCTTAATGACATGGTGCAGAATATCAGGAGAGCAGATGACGGTTCTTTCGCTGTGGAGACCGCTGGTGGAAGAAGCGTATCTGGACAGAACCTTATATTGGCCGTTGGATGCGACGACAGGGTTGACCAGGTACCAATTGAGAATTTCTCAAAATTTTGGGGTAATTCAATCATACCATGCCCATTTTGTCATGGTACGGAGTTTGCGCAAAAGCAGACTGGCTTTCTCGTGACTGATCCTCATATGATGGAGAATTTTGTCCCCTTACTATACAACTGGTCCAAGAACATCACTGTCTTCATTCCAAATGAGGCCATGCTGTCCGGTTCTGACAGCTCAAAGACCTTGCTTAAGGAATGTGAGAGAAATGGAGTTGCTATTAAGTTCAACAACATCGTCAAGGTCAATGGAGGTGAAACTCTAGAGTCTGTTGTACTGGATGATGGCGAGACTGTTCCAGTAGATGTACTATATGTGCATCCAAAAACCACTACAATCAACCTCCTTGACCAGATTGTCGGGATCGGTGTCGAACTGGATCAAACAACCAAGCTTATCAAAGTCAACGAGAGCCAGATGACAAATGTTCCAGGCGTATTTGCCGCTGGAGATTGTACTTCCAGAATGAGATCGCTGGCTTTTGCTGTCGGACAAGGAACCATGGCAGGTGCGGTTGTGGCCCAAGTTACGGCAGTGCAGGCGTGGAAGAGAGCAAGTGCTTCTGAGATTTGATCATCATCTATCAGCTCATCTATCTAAAAGGCTAAGTAACATCTTTTTTGAACAGTTTGCACAGTCATCAATATATATTTCAATTCTATAATTCATAACGATCTCTGAATGAGCGGTCAACATCTGTGCCTTCTGGCGTTGTGATTGTTCTTGAGAGTTTTAATTCATGAGAGTCAATATGGAAGTTCATAATCATCCATCTATCACAGCACAAATATCACCGCAGTCCCATTCGACAACCCATTGATTTAGTACATGTCTGGTTATTCCTGGCAGAGCTAGATCAAGACGGGCAGTACTGAAAACCTTGACTAGTAGCTGGGTACAATTTCGGATTTAATGGTGATTGGCTCGTATTTCCCAACACTGTGTTATCCAATAGGATTGCGAGTAGCCGCACTAAGTGCGGGTTCTTTGACAGATACCAGAACAGTGCCTATTTTTCTCATGCCCTAGTTTCAAGATCCGTTCCGTTTCATGACTTCAGACCGAAGGGCACAGGGGCTTCTGTCCCAATCAATTCGTGAAGCCGGATGCAAATCACCCACAGAAAACCAGATGGCATAAAAGAATGGCCTTCATGAAAGGTATTACGGATGGCCATCGAATAAAAAATTTGTATTCGACATTCGATTCGAATATTCGTTCGAATAATTTCCTTTTTTGGCATTTTATAGTATTTTGAAAGATCCCCAGATGTTCATACGAATACACACTGCCATATCGGATATTAGCTATCCAATGATGCTATTATCATAATCGTAGAACTTATTTCGATAGCAGGAGCTGAGGCTATTTCCATTTCATGCTATTGTAACTAGCAAAAAACCTAAATCTTTGTTGAAATGTCATTTGGGATCGGCGGATTTCTACCTCGCATTCACTACTTTGATTGGTTGGTACTAAACAGTTAATTCTGGAGCAAGGACTGCTGTCGACAATCGGGAGAGCGGAGAACTCATTCTGCAACTAAGATTCCAGTGCTCTTGAGAATACCGATGAGAGGTTTTTATCGTCATCCCAATCATCATCTGAACCAGAAGCATCTATACTTAGTACTTCGCTGATATCCTTTTTCTCTAACGCCATACGATTGTATGAAGAACACACCAATCGCTGAAGGGTCAGTGGAGATAATCTGTTTCTGCGAAACCCAATCTTGTTTCTGGCGAGACTGAAAGATCTCTCACATGATGTACTTGTTGCTGAAAAAGCGAATACAACTCGAGCAACTTTCGATAATTTTGGATATCTGTCAGATTCCATTTTTCAAAAGGAGAGCGTCTTAAAGCCTGGGGCATTTGGTGATCTAGGAGACCGCATGTAAGCATCCCATTCAGTTTCGATACTGTCAAAAGAAATCGAACGAGCTCTTTCAGTTTCGTTTTCACCTGTGATACACTTCATTACAATTCTGTCGAACTTGCTCTGGTCTTTTCGTATGATAGGATCAACGTCCATTTCAGCTTCACCTTGTCCTCGAGAAAGTAAACCATCAATCTGAACAACCTTTTCTTGACAAAGGCTAATTATCCCTGTGGAATGGAGCCCAAGATTTTTGAGGATGACGTTGTCTTTGAACCTAGGGTCCATCAAATTAGCAAGATACATGAAATCCATCAAATAAGCTCTTTCGAAATATTTCGTGAGCTTGGAGCATGTGGCATGTGCTGCATTTCTCGGTTCCTCTGACAGCTCCGTCGTGCAAGCCTTGATTCCATGTCGAGCGAAGAAAGCAGCGACAGCACTAGGCGTTGAGGCCTCTCCCATATCTCTCAGGAACTCCTCGAGATAGAAGAATGTGGTCAAGGCTTCAGAAGGGCACGCTTGAGTTCGGTTGAACTTTAAAGTAAAGTTGTAGAAAGGTTCAAGGAGTTTCTTCATTAGTCCCAGTTCTCGCCACTCTTGTGTTGAGAGCATCAACTCCATGTTATCTGGTACCACCTGGCCAAATGGTGCAGTTGATCCCAAAATTCTTAGCTGTCCACGAATTCGTTCGCTTGAATCAGCGTAGATCATCTTTAGGTACTCCACCAGTGGTTGTTTCAAGTTCAAAAACCATAAGAGGAGCTCATATGTGGAGTTCTATCTAGTTACGATCTCGCCAGGTGGCATGACAAAACTTCTCGAATGGTTCTTGCAAACCTGTAATAATTTTTCACGGTACACATCAGACAAGCGGATAATTGACGCTGTCTTTCTGATCTTGACCAGAATGTCAGCGAACGTAACAGATGATTTGAGAAAACTTGTGCTCAGCAGGTTGTTGTTGTGTGACAAACAGTGACACCATTGATCTCCGTTGAACAGCGTTGAGATGTCATCATCTGCCCACAGGTTTTCTGGCCGGTACTCCATAAACAAACTTTCAAGATGGCTCATCAAAGCTTGGTTGTTCGAAGCTCTATCTAAAGTATTACCTGTGAGTTTCCCAGTCACTTTAAGGCTGGCTAGTAATGAGAACACTGCATGAAAAATATATTTCCCAATATGCATCTCCTTGAAATGAAAGAATGTAAGAACTCTTCCTTTCTCTCGAACCGCTCGTCTAGGAACGAGCCTATTACGCTGAGATTTCACATTCTCAATCAATGAGAAAGAAAGAGAGTCATCAACAAATAAATTGAGCAGTGCCACTTCTGTCTTTGCCCTCTTTGCTTTTCTATTTGATCTTTGGATCTGGTTGAGAAGGCCTGATCTGGCACATTTAGGAATAATTTGTTCAAAAGTCTTCGAACCATCAAAATCATCTTTCGCTAAAGGTGAATGCTGAAGTGATGTTGTTGTGGCAGTAGTGAGTTTACTGTCGGTAGCCTTGATCGAACCTGATCGAGTGGTCTATCTTTTCACCCGATCGGCTAACCATGGAGAGAATCAAGGGCCTCGACGTTGCAAAACTTCCACACTCCCTTCCGTGAGTATCCAACATGTTGGCTTTCTTTACTTGTTGATTCCCCATAAAAATCCTTCATATAACTGGAACTGGACCAGTCCCCAGATCTCCGTGGTCTCGCACTTCGTCTTCGTCAACCTCCTTTTGCTCTTAAAGCTTCGATATTGTTCCCTAGAGATGAAGTCACCTTTGCGTCCGGCGGTCTAAATTTCAAAATTGAAGAATGACTCAGCATGAACTTCGTCAATAGCAAGCGCATGTGCTTGAGTGTTTGCATAAAGCTCTACTCCGATTCGTGGGCTTCATTACCAACACTTCTAGTAATGGGTTTGAGGCACAACAGTAAAAATCTAAGAGCCCACAATTTGAGACCAATCCCTAACCTGTAAACCTATTTGGATTGAAATGATCAAAACTGCACCTGGAACCCGGCTTTGCGCACATATGACTGTTTGAACGACCCACTACAGTGATTTTACAGTTTCTTGCTCACCAGGGGGGGGGGTCCTTACACCTTCATGTAAGTCTGTCAATGCGTTATGCATACATATTTATATCAAGATTGACAGGAGAACCAATAAAAACTGTTTCTATAAATAATTTCCGCTCGCAGATCACGTCCACTAGGACCAAACGTAGAGTTTCATAACCTCTATGGGACTTCATGATTATTGGGTCGTGCCATATACCTGCAGAACCTTTTTGTGGACACATTTGTGATGGTGACTCATTGATTAGAACTAGAATTGATTCGTGATTTGTTCATTGAATTTCGTTATTCAGTATTCAACAAAGTTGATATTTTTCAAGACTCAGCTCACACTTACAGCTGTCAGATCGGTAGACAGTACTAGAAACTAGGTTTTGCCCTATTCTATATCATTCCAATTTTGATTGCAGGACTTGGCATTTGGATCTGCTAGAGTGGATGAACAGTGCTTAGAGATCCATTTCTCCAAGAGCAATGAAATGTCTAATTTGAGTGAATTCAGACAAAGTTCTCTTCATCTTGTTTCCTGCGATCAAATACTTTTTGAGCCACAGTACATGGCATGCAAACAATGTTGATATTATCATGAAATACCCGACCTTCCAGACAATGTTCCTGCGCCTTCGTCATCCTGAGATTCTGACATATAAGAAATGATGTAATTACATTTACATTTAGAGAGAAATCAGCTGGAGGACAACAAAGGTACTTCGGGAATTCGAATGTTTAGATGATATTCATACGATCACGAGATCCGTTCTTTCAGATAACTATATTACTATTTCTATATAACACTATTTAGAAGCTGCTTTAGTTATCCTTCGTCCTCTTATTTGGTGATTGCATTGCCTCCGAGGTTGATTTTGCTGCCAATAACCTCCATGGAAAGTAACCTGGATTCCTATAAAAGATGACGACCATGTCCTCACTAAATAAGAACCCCTTGTAAATGGAAACGTATTAATTGGATATTAAACACTGTTTGGCGCTGCTGCTATGTTACAATAAAATGCCTTTGAATAACTTATGAAAATAGCCAGAGAGTTTTCGAAATTATTCAAGAACTGGTCACGATTAGGTTATCTTACCACAAAATATAGTTATTATCGATTTTTCTTAACAGCTTCAAAAATAATGAAGAAATGACTGAAAATTGCTGAAGGAGAGCGATTAAAAAACGGCTTACCCCATGGCTTCACTTGATAATAAACTTCAGAAATAACGGTTTCGGATGAAACCAGGTGATCTCATTTCATATTTTCTTTAGGTCAGATATGATCGATGGAACGCAAGAGGAAAGTCAGAAGTTGAAATGTGATGATTTGCCAGTGAGGGATTTGTTGGGTTATGGTCTTCCTTGGCGCGTGAGGTGGGGAACCACTAATAGCTATATTGGAGAACTGACAGAACCAGGGCTGATTATGAGGGACCCAGGGCTAGATATTCTGGAATGTGTCTGTCCTTCAACAGATACAGAAGTATACCATCAGGTTACCTGAAGCAATATTATGGACCAACGAAAGCCGGAATATGAGGGCAGATTGCGAACTTCACTTTTTCACGCAGAAGAATAATGAGGCTGCGATCTTTAGCTAGCAGCATGCAAACCAGGTCTTTTAGGGTCATAAACCTGTCGGGGTTTGGTTTTTGTTTTCTCAACTCTTGAAGTGCTGCTTAGCGTCCTTAGTTCTCTCAGTCATTCCGGTTCTGCTCTTAACACCTCCAACTATGCAGGGGGGTTAGTGTAGAGTGGTCTGCATTCAGTTGCATATCTCGGCTCACAACGTTTGTCGGAATGGTCGGCCTTTTGATGTGGCGATACGACAAAGAACTCTCTGGAAAAATTCTGACTTCCAAAAATTAGCATGATTGCCTATTGGATCAGTGCTTCACAGTAATTGCTGTTCAAACTGATCAAGAAGCACAAGGAAGGGTGCGCTCAATTGGTACTTTCGCAGCAAGAGCAGGAAGCAGGTTGCAGACTTCGACCACCTTGTGGTCTCCAGAAGTTGTCAGCGAAGAAAGAAAACAGAGTTCAGCAACTTGTCGGATTAGGAAAACTGTATGCAATGCAATGCGCAAAAACGCTGTCTGATCACTGGGTGTTTATCCATCAGAGAGTGAAGCATGCGGAGCTGCCACAAACCAACTTCGAAGATTTTCGTTAGATGGGTATATAAAGACTTCCACTTCCCTGACAAGTCCCATACACTGTCTTCCCACATCCTTCGCCTTGAATCACGAAAAAAGTCAGGAACTTTTGTACTTGACATTTACGCCCAACATGAAATTTTCCTTCGTTTACGGTTTGACAGGCTTCTTAGCAGCAACCTCATCAGCTTTGCCTTCCGAAATCTTATCAACTGGCTATGAAAGAAGTGCATTGGAGAAGCGTGGTGATGGATACCTGATTATGTGCAAAAACTGTGACCCAAACACGGGTAGCCGTGATTGGAAGCAGAACTGGAATACTTGTGTAGGCATAGGAGCTAATGTCCACTGGATGGTTACAGGCGGCAGTACTGATGGGAAGCAAGGGTGTGCTACAATCTGGGAAGGCTCAGGATGTGTGGGTAGATCAACCACAATGTGTTGTCCGGCCAATACTTGTTGCAACATTAACACAGGGTTCTACATTCGCTCTTACAGACGTGTGGAATAGGTGATTAACTATATCAACCGTAATGGAAAATTCGTGGACGGAAATTTCATTTTTGAGGATACCACACCAACTTGCGCTCAGATCCGTCACGGTATATATTTCTATAATTTACGCTTTATTAGGTGAAGAGTATGAGAATACAAGGAACGTGTCATCGCGAGTTTAATACAACTTTTGGAATACATCAACAATACAATTCATTTACAATAACTTTATAAACAATAGAAGTCACGACCGTCTTATAGTATTCCCTAGCCCTTTATCAGCCCACTATACACTTGTTTCATATATTCACGAATCACTTATCCTCCCACGATTAGTGCTATCCGAGACCAACTCCATTATCGTTTCTGCCTTTGTCCTCTATTTTCTGTAATAAAACATGTTACTATCTTCTGTCACTGGAAGATAATTTGGAATCAAAAGGAGAGAGTGATGCACCTTTCCAAGGATTGAATCGAATAGTAAAACTTTTATGTGACTGCAGAAGTCAGGCAATACTTGATCGATTAACTACTCTCTTGATATTCATGTTGTATTGCGCTTGAAACCTATGAGCAATAAGTGTGTCAAAGGGACTTGTCTTTCCAATAAGATCATAAATGTTCTAGATCTGCAATATATGTGTTCAGATTCAAAATCCAACATTCATGAGAGTGGGCCGGCGGATTTTCTGAAAAAAAAGTTTGAGACGGTAGCAAACATCGTAATATATTTCGAAAGTTGTTCTCTTTTTACCTTGCCACGCTCATAACGCCTTTTCCTAATGTACCAAACGTCAAAGTCTTGAAGGCGTGGAATGTTGAGACCTACTCTCTACTCTCCTTTTCACTCCGAGCCCCATGATTCAGATCAATAGTTGGGCATATTAGCGATGGGATCAAGATATCAAGATCTTATTTAACACTCCGGTGATTTTTTGGAAGTTCCTAAAACCGAAAACAGACATGTACCGATATTCTTGATAAGTCTCACTGAAACGAGAGCGATGCCTACGATTCTGGTACCAGAAAAATATAGTAGACTAAGAAATTCTTTTCACTCTTCCACCAGGTGAGATCTGGAAGCATACTTTGGGGCTCGTATTTTCACTCTTGACAAACAAGATTTTATAGACCATCCGGAACTGTCGATACTATTAATTTTAAGAGCGGGGTACAGATTAGTTATTGAGAAATCAGGAACCTTCCAAACATCCATTTATCTTAACCTAAGGTATAAATGTGTACATCAAAACCGAAAGAGAATCTGAACTTCAACCAAAAAGTTAGGGGGCCATGAACAATATCCGCTCATTGCAGCATACGGCCAGGAATGTTCACTAATCACCATATCAGTACAAAACCACTCACTGCCCTATGGCTACAGTCATGATTCTTGGGAACCAATATCCATAGTTTCAAGGAAATTCTACTCGGTCCGAAAATGGATTTCAGGAAGGGAGATATAAGACCCCCGCCCCATCCGAAATCTGCTTCGAATATTCGGTAGAACAGGGTACTCTGTAATCAATCATATAATAAGCATCCTGAATGAGAAATTCTGCTGCCTCGTATGAGACAGTATCGCCTAGCCAAAAAAGCATTAAAATTTCTTAGAACCGCAACAACGATGATATTCTCCAACTACAAATGACGGCATTTACCAGAAAATCTCACAAATAAAAACCAGTGGGTCCTGAAACATATCCATCACGATCGAAAATCGGGATAATCTACGGATCTATTCAATCCATCCTCATATCTAGTTTAATCCAGATATATTATAGGGAGTAGGATATTTGCAAATTGCCACAATTCCCGCATGCTGAAAATGGCTTGCCAAGTTGGCATGTCCAGAGTTCAATAACATGGGCATTGTCAGGGCCAGACCTTTACTTCAGCCCGTATCATGAGCTGGCACCAACATCATACAGATGCATCAGCCCATACCATGAGTCAGGTCTCCATAGACACCCATTTCCTAAGGTATATAAGAATCCCTAAAACCCCTGCTTGACAGTAACTATGCTATAATATACAATTAATCAGAAAGATCTAAGGGATTTACTAATCGAACCTTACAGGTATCTCAAAGTATGCACATATTGTTGAGACTTACAATAGGTTTGATGATGAGTAATGTTTGGTGACCAGGTGATGGGGACAACAGAGATCCTTTAACGGTCAAATCTTACGCTGTGGCGACATTGTAACTGGTCTCAGAGAATTGCTTTAAGCAATTTTTTCGCTGTATCATGATGCTGAAAAGCTTCATTTTGATATCTAACCCGAAATTATTGCTCTTAAAGCAGACACTAACAAGATATATAATCTCAAGCCAACCAGTCAATTCAAGAATATTTCCGATGTGTAAAGTTGGGTCTTTTGGAGCCCTGCGATTACGGCACCTGAACTTTACCGTTCTAGTTGGACAACGGTGTCAGTTATCACTGCAGTCCACACGAGTTGGATGTGCGGCGCCTCGGCTTGACTGTAAAATTTCTGATCAATAATACCGATTGAAATTCGATCATTGCAAAGCAATGATTTCGTTATTCGAAAAAAAAATACACATTTCTGTGCTATTCAAAAATAAAAGAACATAAGCCATTAGCTACAGAACTAGCATGTATGTTGAGAACCCTTTTGAACAAATCCAATTACAGTTCTCAAAATTGAACAGCTTTATAGTTCTTTGCATGAAACCGGATGAACACCATCACCACCTTCCAACAATACATTTTTAATATTTTCAATCGATTTCTGTGGAAGATATCTATAATTGCCCCTTGTGAATGGACCTAAATGTGGGACTATAGTGACACCATGTCTTTTAATGAATCTTGGATCAGTGCGAGGCTCATTCTGGAAAACATCTAATCGCACTGAGTTAACCTTGCGTCCTCTAGTGCTTCAAATAGGGCATCTTCATCAATCGCCGACCCTCTGCCAATGTTAACAATTCTCAAACCTTTCTTGCACAACTTTATAGAATCTTTATTGACTATGTTCACGGTTTCTGGAGTGTGTGGAACGGCAAGCATTAATAGATCCAAATTTGGTAACATTTCCTTCGAGCATCCATAATATCGAGGAGCGAATGGCAACGACTTCAGATCTTCTTCACTCGATGAAGATCTCTTTGTGTATGCTATATTCATCGCTAGAGCCCATAGCCTAATTGCAGTCTCTTTACCAATTGAGCCTAATCCAACGATTCCTGCTGTCTTGCCATTAGGAATATTCATATATTTTCCACCGACAGTAGCAAATTTGGACCAGTTGAACCTCTCATCGGGTGCTGGAAGGACGTCTCCTTTGTTATCAACTTCAACACTGCCAAGTAATCGTTTAGCTTCAAGGATATCACCATTAGTGTTTCTCAATGCTCTATCGAAATACGCTGTGAATCACAACGTGGAGAGTATTAATGCCAATGTCATATCAGCAACGTCCTTCGAAGGAGCATCATCGATATTACAGACTTTTATACTCTTAGACCTCAACTTCGGGATATCGCAGAGATCGGAACCCACATTGTTAAGAGCCATAACTTTTAGGGTGGGAGGAAAGTAGCCGATGAAGTTATTGAACTGGGCCCTTGGATGAAGTAAAGGTTTGGTTACCCAGATTGCAGATATATCATTCAACACTTCTTTGAGATCCCTTTGAAATTGCCCAATTGAGATCAATGAATGAACCACAATCTCGAACTGTTCTGCAAAATCTTCAAATTCTGGGATTTCTGGAACTTCATGACGTGCTGGGTTAGCAGCAAAGAGGACTTTGTGTTTTGTCATTATTATTATGATGTGTTGCAGAAAATAAAAAGAGGAAGATATTCTATCATTTACAGAATTTATACCTTATTTTTTGATTTGTTGGCTTGGCCCAGTATTTCTTAGGACCTAATTTCTTTTGACTGTGGCCGATCATAAATTTGGGAAATTTTCCACTTTAAATTTCTTGCCACAAATGCAAGAAGACATATTTAGCATGCCTTGGGGCACGCACAATTTGACCAAAGTCTTCGAAGAGAGATGTAAGTTACTTTCAAGTATAGTGGGTATTCGAACATATTGAGCGTTTTGCCCATCATAACCTGAGATATCACTTTCTGGAACTTGAATCAGGAAGTGTGCATCCGAAGCAAATAGAACTTCCGGATTGAGTCAACAATTCATTCTTTGACCGTCATTGTGATTTAGCGACTCTGACATTGTCTTAATGGAAGCTCTTTTTAATGTGCCTATAAGCTATACAAGCTAGGCTGAACTCAGTATACTTGATGCTGAAGTTAGAGAGCCCTCAGAAAGTATCTACCCGTGGCAAAACTTATGTATTCAACATAGTGGAATATGATCCAGTTGCATCCAACAGGGATCTCATACTAATTGTAGCAAAAAAATCCATTCATTGAAGGTTAAGAAGTGGAAGAATTTGTGCAGTGCGGAATCCAAACTTATTTGAATACAGTTAGATACAGAGGCACTTATTTTCAGATTGGAAATGTCTCCAAAGTGATCGTCCTGATTAAGGATTGGGGATTCATGTTCGTATATTATGACTTCCCATGTGGTTGAAAATACTATTCACTTTACCCCATTTGCGTCATCTGTTTCTCGCGATAGTCACGACAGAAATATTTTTCAATGGTATTCACAGACTGCGCAAGTGATGTATCCTAAGGACCTACACAGACTAAAGTACATTCTTTGCTATATACCTCGCGACACGACGACTATCTGGCATACTATATCATTTCCTTAGCAATATTCCAATAGTGAGCTCGAAATCGGTGAAGTATCGGGATTTCGATATCTCTAAGACACAAGCATGATATAGGAATGACCTGCAAAGCCAAGAGTAGAGAATGGAGAAGCTCATAGATAGTAAATATGCTCGACCATTTTGGGGGTACCTGCAAAGGATGTATACTTGACTGTGTCAGAAATGTCATATCGGATATGACTGATTATGTTATGGAGGATGGGTGGAGTCTATCCGTGACATTCTCTTTGCCATTACACTGAATTGCTTAAGACATCATTTTCTTCCTCACACCAGCTTTCCTGATCCTGGCCGTCAATGAATGACGAGATTGAACCAGAAACTATCCATTGGTCCGCTCTGATTGATCAGTCCAAGAAAGAGAATTAGTCTTTCATTGTCACACAGTTGTATGCGCTTCTTTCTATTTCATCAAGAACGTGCACTAAAAATCAAGAACAGCCCAAAGTTTTCAGGATAAGATCTCCAAACTATCCTGGGAAGCTATGAAAGTCACAGATATACCTATGTTATTTTCAATAGTAGAGAATATTCAGACATCAATTGGAAGGCAATACTGGAAGGGTTGGAAGAACATCATTTCGCTGAGAATAGAATTACTCATAGTAGAAAGGAGACATTTAAACCTTTTACTTTACTGCTAAACTTTTGTGATATTCGTTTGGAGCTGAAGAAGTAATCACGAGGTTGATCCAGAAAGCTTTCGGATCAAATGATATCTAACGCATTTTGAACAGTTCTGTCTCTGTCAAATGATTATGCATTCTGTGTGTGAAAGTCACGACTGGGAACATGGAAATCCCTGATCTCCACGATCCTCTTCCGAGTGAAGGTCCATGACGAACACAATCTTCAAATTTCCGCCAGTTGAAATAAAAAAAGATATTGGCATGTAATGGTGGTCTTACTTAGGCAAACCAAGAACAATTTCTTCCACCACATAGGTTTATGGTAAGTTCTCAATCAGTGAAATTATGAAAAGTTCAATTTTTGGGGAAAACATCACTGCATGCGGTCGTATTAGGAGTAGTATGAATTCAAACTTGCTATATGGATTTGATATTTAAGTTTATTTCGAAAATTTTCCACGGTACCCATTAAAATCATACAACCAAAACCTTTTCAGTTACTGGAGAAAGAATCTAAAGAGTAAATGTTTCCTATTGCGATTCCGTCACTTGATGGTTGAGATTGGCCTTTCTCCACCTAACAAATAATGAGATAGACCTCGCCTATCGTATTCTTAGTAGAGTAAAAGGAAATGGAGTGAAAAAAAAATTTCATCCGTAAATGCTATTTCGTCTTTGTCCCTTTATTACTGTCGTTGTCTATCATTGTCTAATTTTCCTCTCTGCCAATAGGAATGACGTTTTTATTGAAAAAAGAAAAGACAGTACGTTCTTGTTGTAGACGGGATTCCGGAATGTAAATCAGCCAACAAAAAGGCTGACGGAATTCCGCATAAGTTATAATCTCTCAATACAGAGTTGATTAGAAATCGTAGAGTATATAAGAGATCAGAAATTTGCTGGATATCCAACAGCAACACAGATCCAGTCGGCATATATCATCTCATATCACAATGGGCCAAACTTTCGCCTACGAATTATCCATCGAGTTTGAGCCAGAGCCGCTGGCTGATATTTCGCTCTTCAAGCCAATCAAGGTCGATACGATGAACCTGGGCCATCGCGTTGTTCTAGCACCATTGACCAGACTCCGTAACCATGACAAATATATTCCAAATGCCGAGTCAATGGGAGAGTACTACAGTCAGCGTTCTCGCAGACCAGGTACTTTCATCATCACTGAAGCTACTGTCGTTTCCGTTGCTGCTGGTGGCTACGAGAATGCTCCAGGTATTTACAACCAAGAACAAATCTCTGCTTGGTCCAAGATTTTCAAGAGAATTCATGCCAACAACTCTTTTGTCTATCTTCAATTGTGGTCATTGGGGAGACAATCCGATCCAACTAACTTAAAAAAGATGGGCAAACCATTCGTCTCAGCTTCCAAGGTCTATTCTAATGATAGAGGTATTACTGCAGAAGACGTCATTGCTGAAGAGGGTGCTATCAGAGTTGGCAATGAACTGAGGCCATTGACTATTCCAGAAATCAAGCAGTATATTAAGGACTATGCTCAGGCAGCCAAGAATGCTCTTGCTGCTGGTGCTGACGGTGTGGAAGTCCACTGTGGCAACAGTTACTTGTTAAACCAATTCCTGGACATCAACTCCAATCTAAGAACTGATGAATACGGTTGCGAGACTATCGAAAACCGTTCAAGATTTGCCCTTGAATGTATAGATGCGGTCGCTGAAGCTATCGGCGCCGATAAAGTTGGTGTTAGATTCGCTCCATATGGCAGATTTGGTGGGATGTCTGGTTCCGACGATTTGAGTGCAATTGCTCTGTATGCTTACATTTTTGCTGAGCTTGAGAAAAGGGCTCAACAAGGTAAGAGAGTTTCCTATATTCACCTAGTCCAGTCTCGTATGACTGATTTTAATATCAAGGAGAATGATGAGTCATCCAAGTATGATACAGAATTCGTATATAAAATTTGGAAGGGAGTGGTTATCAAACGGGTGCTCATGGAAATGACCCTCAAGCAGCCAGAAAAGAAATGGAAGTTGGTCAAACTTTGATTGCCTACGGTCGTTACTTTATTTCCAATCCTGATTTACCAGAAAGACTTGCATTGGGTAAGCCACTGACTAAGTACGTCAGAGATTCATTCTACCACTCAGATCCAGTCATTGGTTATACTGACTACCCAACTTTCAAAGAACAAGGCTTATGACTTTTGACACTTAAAAAGTTACTAGTTTGTGGTGCGCATAGATAATTTTGCAGCAATCTTCATAGACATATATAAATACTTAGATGTAAGGGTAAAGACGCTTAATTAGACTGACAATTGATTGGTTCTATTGTTAAGATGGAGCGATTATACAGTAGAGGCTAAGGGGTGTTCTTATACCCCAGATTTGGGTGTCATAGAGACACTAAGCTCCGATAGGTCCTTGGGCCCTCACATTAGATATATTAACATCATTGTTGGCTAATTCCTGATGCACTATATCATTAGTTCTAGGTCATAAGTGACATGCTTCTAATTAAAGATTTCTCAAAACTAATGATCCAGGTCTTCTGGACCGAAAATATGACATATTGCACATAGCCCATATTTTAGGGATTTTGCTGTATCTTATTTGAGTATAAAGATTGTGAATTAATGGCTGTATATCTGATTCTCCAGTGCATTACTACAGCATTTCAAATCCACCAAAGGAATATGAGGTCCCACCATTACATTAGTGCTCTAGAGTTGTATCGTATACGCCCTTTAGCTCAGGGTGTAGAACCTAGTGCAATTGTTGATTCTTTTCTGTTGATCATAGCGCCGGTTATGGGAAGGCACCATCGGTATTTACCTAAATGTCTTCAGCGGCTGTTTCATACAGCAGGGAATAGGATGGTCCTGCACTGCTTCTTAGACATGCCAAGAAACCTCTGCATTGAGTTTCTATATTTTTCAAGATTGAATGGCAATCCCTCCAATGCGTAAGAGGAAAAGCAGTTGTGACAGGAGGTACGCCGATACATAGTTTTTTTAGGTTCTTATGATTCAGTTTCCAGAACAAATTTGCTGGATATTGCGAAATCTCCTATTACAATCCGCCTTCCTCGGATTCAGCCGCGGGTGCATCCTTCCATGCCAAGCTGTTACACGATTTGAAAATTTAAAAGGGGTATCTGTCATCCACCCATTGGCCACGGATTTAAGATTCTCTACCAGTTTAGTATGGAATCCAATGAGTCCATATTCGATTATTCGAGGCCATTCTCTTGAAGTTCAAAGCGAACTGCTAACTCCGAAATTATTTGACCTATATTGCGATAGACCTCATGGGAAGAAATTATTCTAGGACTATGAATGATGCTTATGGGCCAGCCAAAGTTTTCCTGTCGATTTCGGTAGTTTTCTGATTCTTTCTAGTGGAGGATTTGAAAAAAGGCGAAAACGAGTAATTATCCCATAACCACCAATATCTATCCTCTGTGTACCTCTTGAAACGAGGCACAAAGATGCATTGCCATTTATGAATTTAGAAATAAGAGAAATATCTAGCTCAAATTCTTCCTCTATAACTCAATTTTCACTGGGAATCTCATTTCTACAAAAAAGTATATGGGGATTTCAATTTCCAACAGTGCAAAAATTTAAGATAGGCATTACCTCAATGATTTCAGCAAAAGCCGCAGCTGCTATGGCAGATCTCTCCGCAGGCTCTGGCCAAAGAATGAAACAGGATTGAATCTCATAACTTCTATTCTCTCCAAAAAAGTTAAAGGCGACAGGCATTGTCATTGTCATTCCACTTGTATGCAGAACAATATTTTGGAGCCACTTTCAGACTAATGAAAATTTAAGATCAACGCAAGAAGAGGAAGGACTCTATGGGCAAACATCAAACAAGTTCGTAGCGATAGAGTCAAAAGTATTATCTGTGGGCACAGATATCGGTTACAGATGTTGCATAGTTGATTTAATATGTGCATTGTATGGACAACAAATCTATACCTGAGTTCACAGTATATGATCGATTCCTGGAAAAAATCATGATCCGATTTCTTCGAGACACCGTTCTGTAATACTTCCAAATTTTCTTTGGTTATTTGATAGGGATAATAGCAGAATCATCCGTTCCTGAACTTTTCATGGCCCAAATGATAAAATTTGATGAGATCATTCTTTCAAGAGTCAATGAGGCTATTCTGTGTCCTGTGTGACCAATCACATTTGTTGTTCCCAAAACCCGCTCTCATAACTTATACTTAAGGATGAGAATCCGTCTACGGCAGAAGAAAGTTTTGGATACAGCTTTATCTGCCGCTTCCCATACACCATCTAGAGTTGGAAAGTAGTCCAAGAATTTGGGAAATGACAATGGACTATCTGTGGACTGCTTGTGGATTACCTTGTCCATAAATAAAACGCTTCCTACAGAAGTCGAACCAGCCGTGAGAGGTTTCGTCTTGGTGAACAAATGCTCCTCGAAGCTCTTGAACTTCAGGATTTCATTTCTCTATAATCAATTTCTAATCTCTAAGTTCCTATCTTATATTGCAGTAAATTGTTCTGAAATTTCCAAAGAGCGCTGTTACCTCTCGATGATCTCCAGAACGTTAACGGATCATTGTGATATTGCCCCGAGCCATTAACACTGAAAAACCTGGTCCACTCTTCTTCAATCTCAGCAGTTATTCTTTCCTCAATGCTTATCAAACCCCCTCTTCTTACGTCTCAGGATGCCTTCCTCTTTAGAATTAAGATCAAGTTGGGCAGTAGACAAAACCTTCAACGACCACTTATCGAAAGCGGAAAGCCCCTGCGATTTGACCTTTAATGATCCAATAGACATACAGGGTCTCTTCGAGACAGCGAAATCTCAGGACTTGGTGGTTCAGACTCGATCAATGAGTCTACAAGGTTTGGATAGTCATTGCCCTCCGCATTATAATACCTCAGCCTTTGATGATTCAGAATGTGCTTTTTTACCGATTTCTTGATGCTTAAAAAAATTGCATCGAAGTCCTTCTGACTGTAGTCTTGTTTCAAAATAGTGGCCCTGTTATTTGGGTCAAGAAGATGGGCACTTAGAATTAGATCAGATCTGTCTGCAATATCGAGATACTTCTTTAATAATATCAATCCATATTTGGCTGCCTTGGAATAATGACCCATTCCGTTATCCTTTTCTGCTTCTTCCTTCAAGGTCCCCAGCATTTCATTCAATGCAAACAGCACTATTAAACATTTGTTCAGACGGTTGACTGGCCTTTCACTGCTCGTAAGAGAAGTTAGTTGGTCGAAAGGTTTTAAAATTGTTGCCAGATGTAATAACAATCTCCAATCTCTCTTGGTCAAACTCAGACTTTCAGAGTCATCACCAATGCTCTTTCGAAAGTCTTCCGGGTTAATATAAACTTCACAAAAATCTTCAATGACCTCCTTTTACTTCAAAACATCGTTTATAATACCCCACGTTGAGTTCCAGCGTGTTCGTACATCAAGTCCGATGATCTTTGGGCTTAGCCCTTTCTTGATACACAATTCTTTGAAGTGTTTTCTAAGAATATGGGTGAGTTTGATCTTCTTTAACAATGTTCTCAACTTGTCAAGAGTCTTTGAAATATTAACAATATCTCCTCTACCGACTGCATCATCGTGAAAGTAATTGCTGACTTCTTTGTTCTCTCTCATCAATCAACTCTTGAAGTTCTCTTAATGTGGAATTTGTTTCACGAGATGAATCAGCGTCTTCAAATAGCTGTCCCAGATGAGCAGCCTTGTAGAACTCAATAAAGCCCACATTTGCAAAATCAGCTGAAGATTCTTCATCAGCATCGTCTTGTTCGTCTTCAAGATCAGAGCCTTCTTGCAAGAGGTCATCAATTTCATCAACTTCTTCGTCATCAGTAGGTATATCAGCTTCCTCTTCGGCGACATCAGTACAATAATGAAGATTGTTGTTCGAGATACGTTTCACGGTTTCAAAATAATCCGCCAACGTGTGCTTGATCACAACCAATGCAACATTATGAATTATATGAGAGGTACATCTTACACATTGTTCATCACCACAGAAGTTACAGATCTGCTCGACGAGTTTCTCGACGGCGTCATTTTCCTGGGTTTCTTGTGAAGCATTGGAAAATATACCCTTCTTGTCAATAGCCTTAGTGATCTTGCTCTTCACTGATGACTTAATCATGGAACTCAGGGATTCCATTGCCTTGATATTATTACTGGCAGCATCACAGACCACACACACAAGTTTTGTAGTTATGTTGAAAGTCTCGATCAAATTGAATAGCATCCGTGCCAAAGAATCGCCTGAGTGGTCGCCAAGTATCTCGTCAAATCCAATAAGAAATATCTTCTCCTGAAATGTTCTGTTATCAACGAAATGCACCATAGTACCCATATACCAATCATGACAGGGAGCTTCCCAACAGTCAGTGATGAGAGATACTCGGTCAGCAAATGTAAGCTCCTCCATAATCTTTGACTTGACAGTAAACACTTCACTACGAATGTGGTCGACAACATTTCTCCTGTTACCAGTGAAACTGATGTTTTCGGCACTGAGAAACTCACGCAAACCATCAGACTCGATAAAAGAAAAAGGGAGATTCTCTCTTACGATCGTATTCACCATATTGTTGAAAGTACGAGAGCGGTTCTGTGCTCTTCGAGAGCCCTTGATCGATTCCATTATCGAACTCTTAACCTTACCTTCTATAGCCCTGACCTCAATTGCCTCGTCAGACTCTAGCTGAACGTAGCTAAAAGGATGAACACGTTTCAAATGTCTCTTCAAGTTACTTGACTTCCCCCTATCCTTTTCAAGGTCGTCTTAAGATCACAAGATAGGCATTTCACTTGGTAATTCAACTTTACCTTCTTGCCCTGAACAAAAGAAGAGCCTTCAATTGGTGTCACTGTATAGAACTTCCAGACAGTGGAGCGAAATTCATACTCTTCTGGTTGTACGACAACATTGTCTTCATCTTTATCTAGATCCTCACTCACACCCTCATTTAGATCCTCATCTTCTTGATCACCTATCTCATCTTGAACGAAGAAAGGTCCAGGTAGAAAATCATCTCCATTGTATTCGGTATCGCCATCAGCACCAGGAGTAGTTGACCGTGCACGTCTTCCACTTGCATTATATGGTTCATAATCTGAGTCTTCTGTTTCCTGAATATCACCAGGTGCGTGAAGACCACCGTTCCTTGTTAGGTAGTAGTTTGGTTGCTTTCTTGTATTTTTCCTGGATGACTTCCTGGGTGGCTCACTAATAGTAGCTGTGATCATGACAATAGCCTTCGCATTAAGGTTTGTTGCACTCGACGCGCTAAAATTCATCGAAGAGGTTTTCTGTGCAGCGCGGTCGTCAAGGCGACGTGAACGCCAATCGAATACCTAAATGCCTAGTATACTCCATATTTCCTTCAAAATGTCACATTTATTGTTAGATAATAGATTTAAGACTTCACCCTCATGATTGATCTCTTACACCATCCACCATCCCTTTTCTCTTTTTCTCTCGTTTAATGGTAACTCTGTGTATACAATAACTTCATGCGAAGTAGGACTCCAATCATTGTCAGTCCCTCTCCGCAAGAATCACGTACCGCCCTATTCCTTCTATCAAAACCTCAGCCTGCATCAATTCAAATCAAACACATTCTATGACTCTATGTTTTTTCTTCCTTGAAGCTTGCAGTATAAAGTGTTCGCTTCTATTTAAGATCACGATCTCTTTGTAAAACGAGATTTCAGATCCTGCTTTGATGGAAAAGGCAGAAAATATCCCCATAATTTTGACAACATTCTTTAAGAGCAAGTGAAATATCTACATTGTGATACTGGAAATCTGAATCACTCCAGAATTGCGTTCAATCGGCTTTATATTGGGGGGGGGGGGTAATTGATGATATAATTAAAGGACTATTTTGGACTGCCTTATGGACTCCCTCTTCCGGACTACTTTAAGAGGAATAGTCCGGACCACAAAGGCCAGGTAGTCCTGTTTGTCGGACTACTTTCCAACTCTAATCACCAGTCCCTGTTTCCTTGACAACTGTTACCGTCTCTGTGGAAATATCCTCTGGCTTTTCAACAAGTACATTGTAGTAGTTCATGAGATTTGTCTCTACACCTCGGATGATATCTTTCACGGTTACTGTATCCTTCAAGTTCACATGGAGCAACCGATCTTTAGACCCTGGATCCAATACAGAGCAGATAAACGAAAAATCCGTTTCATCGGCGAAATCATAATAGACCGAGGCCTTTTCCCTTGCTATTTTTAACGCCTGCCTTACTCCAGGTGGAAGTTTCCCTCCATTCAACTCGCCCAATCCGTACTTCGTCATGGCTCTATTGTGGTCATCCGTGTCATCTTCAAGAAGGTTGGTGAAGAAATCATCGATATAAAAGAATGTCAGCAAGACTTTTTCACTATTCGAGGCAGTCGTAGAGAAAGCGCTGGTAAGTCTCGAGAAGAACTTGAGGATGTTCGTTACAATCTTTATACATTCCCAGGACTTCTTGTCAAGCTCTTCGCGCAGTTCACTAATTGCCAGATGATATGACGTACATGTTGTTTCTGCTCCTACGTAATCCTTCTCCAAGAACTTCTTCATGAAGGCCTTAATCTGGCGCTCATGCTTCACAGAGAACTCAAGCATGTTGTATGTAGAAGATCAACGAGTTGGCACATCCAGGGGAACAGAGTATCTCTTCTGTCCTGACTCAGATTCGCTGTCAAATAGACTTCTCATCTTAGGTGAGTATTTCAATATTTTGAACAGCTCACGAATGGCAGCAATAGGAGAGTTCACTGATGCACGAACTGTTTGACTGTCACTCCCCAGGACAAGGAAACCCTCACGATCAACGTCAAAGTTGGTATTGTCTGTTTCATCCGAGTCTAGCAACTCACATTGCAGGTCTACTGTTCGTAAAGCATCCAGAAGTGCCTTCACAATGGTATTCGTAGAGTGTGCACAGCATCTCATCGGAGACAAGTCTTATTGAATTATTCTCTTTTTCGACCTCATAGAACTCCTCCAGTTGTTATTGAATGTTATCAGCTAACGTCAAGTTATTTGACCCACTGTCAGTACTTATTGATAACAGCTTCTTGGTGATTTGGAATTGCTGCAAAACTTTGAAAGCAATGCGGCCCAATTCTTTTCCCGTATGAACGGATCCTATTGACAGGAAGTCCAATAGATGTTCGTAGTGCTTGAAATCTTCATCCGTGGCGTGTACAATAACACTGAGAAATTGTCTTTGACCTGGGCACGTCCAACAGTCGAGGGACAAGGATACAGCATCTTGCGCTCTCAACTTCTCAATAAGCTCTTTCCTGGCTGCTTCACAAAGATTCTGAAGCTTCATTGGAATAGATTTTCTTGACATTGTCGTGATTTCCTTCGGTGCGTCCAGGAGCGTGAGGAACCTTCTAAAACTCTTGTTCTCGACGGCTCTGAAGCTCATATTCGTGTCCAAAAAGTACTGAAGAACTCACGTATTACTTCCTTCTTGTGGGTTTCTTTTGATGCACTAACCAACTGCTGCGTTATATCTTTGGAGTCTTCTTGCCTGCTTGTGTTGAACAGTTGATTAGCGCGCTTCCCTCTCTTTAGGGCCTCTCGTATTCGACTGATTTGATCCCTGCTGTGGAGTGCGATGTCAATACCATGAGACCTTAGATGTCGGTTGAGGTTGGATCTTGATACGTGCAATTTCGAAATCAAGGTCTTAGTAAAGTGCCTCACATTGCACCTTATTGTATAATCTTGAAGTTTCCTTTGCGTTGAAGTCATGTAGGTCTGAGAAGGAATGATCTCCTTCGAATAACATGTCCACAATACTTCGCTGACTTCTTTCTCACTTTCTATCGTATCCACTATAGTGACGGTTGTAGGTGTGGGAGAAGAAGGTAACTCTTAAGCAGGAGAGAGCATGAGGAATTGGACATCCTAATGGCGATACTGGAGCGACTGTTTCCTGTACATTACTTCCATAATCCTTATCATGATCATCTCTATTCAAGTCAAGACCGTCGTTGATAAGGCCAAAATACCCCGGCTGTGGTCTTTTACGTCTGCAGCCTTCGTCGCTACCATGTGAGGGTGAGCGCTCCTCTGTCCCCTTCCCTAAGTCAGACATGACTGAGGAATCGCAAACGGAAAGTCGGAGGTCCAAATGTGAACTGTTGGTCATTGAGAACTTCGTTAAGTTGCAATCTTCACGGTGAGTCTGGGGAAAATTAAAATTACTATATTGGGAAAGTGTCCAAATTAAGTATCGTTATTTGCGATTTCGCGGGTCCATAACTTAGCTACGAATCGCACTCTGTCTCCGATTCGTCACATCTCTATTTAAAGTCATTCGATCTCACCCTAAGCCGTTGTAAACAAAGTATTCAAGGTTATATTCCCACCTCAAAATTCCAAGTCTCCAGCCAAGGCTGGGCCTAGAGACCCAAGACTTCCGGTTTGGCTTACCTAATACCCCTCGGATCTGTAGAGGAGATCAAAGAACCAAGTTGCATATACCTTATCTTCTTCTTCACCATGTTCTAACTTTTAAAGTCACAAACATTCAATAACAAAGATGGCGGAACCCCAAGGTGAAAGCTCAACCCATAGAACGAGAAGGGCTTTAAGAACGAGAAGTCGTCCTGGAGAGGAGGAAGGAAGTCTTGAGATTGAGGAGTACGTCGCCAGTCCTGATGATGTTAACAGGTTGAAACGAAAATTTCATGATATTATTGATTCAGCAATGCCTGAAGATTTGAATGATAAAGGGCGCTTTGTTGCGGATGCATTGAATAATATTCAATCGGCATCTCTAGAGGTTATGGTGGAAGACAAAGTAAAGGGAAGCCTCAACGTTGTTGAAGGGAAATTCAAGGAGGTTACAGACCATATGAAGAATATGGAGAAAAAGAATTCTGATGAAATGAAGAAGATCTCTGATGAAGTGAAGAAGAACTCTGATGAGATGAGGAAGAGCTTTGATCACTTAAAGAGGGAGACTTCTAATGGATTTAAGAAGATCTTTGATGAGTTGAAGAAGAATTCTGATGAAATTAAGAAGAATTCTGATGAAATGAAGAAGAATTCTGATGAAATGAAGAAGATTTCTGATAAACTTGAAGCATTACCAGGTATTGTGAAGAGAGCTTTGATGGCTCCCCATGAAATGGCTGGACAACTTGCTGAACAATCTGTCAGAGATTCAATGCGTAACTTTCCTGAAGGGAGAAATCATCCTCATACTTAATAATCGTCTAAAGGCCGGTTTTTTGCTGTTGCTCAATTTTCTAATGATAATCCTAATGAACTTCCCACTGATTCTGCTGCTAATCTTTTTCTGACATTACCAATATTACTCTATGTAAGGTTGGATCAGCAAATTCTTTAAGCTTTTCTGATTGATTGTATATTATAGCATAGTTACTGTCAAGCAGCGCTTCTAGGGTTGCTTATATACCTTAGGGAATGGGTGTTTATGAACACCTGACTTGTGGTATGGGCTGACGTATCTGGATGGCGTTGGCACCAGCTCCTGATATAGGCTGACATAACCGTCTGGCCCTGACATCCCCCAGATTGGTGTCACAAATACTGAGTAAGGTTGTGGGTAGAAGCATAAGCGTTGGTCAGATCTGGGGCTGTGCGTTTCAACTCGGAGGCTCTGATCCATTCGCGGGAGCTATCTAAGAATTCAACTTCATTAGGATATCCCTTGGCTTTCTTCTGGTGCTGGATAAGGAGCTTTAGTTCCATAGATATGAAGTCGTCTTTATACTTCTCGAAAATGGGAGGATTAGTGGGAGGCGATAGGGAGAGATTTTTCCACTGGTTTTTGAATACGCAGTCGACCGATGTGGAAGGCATTGTCTCGTTTCATAGATGAAGGTAGTTCGAGACGGTAGTTCATTTCAGAGAGTTTCTCTAAGACGGTGAAGGGACCACAGAAACGAGGGCGTAGCTTGTGGGTAAGTGAACGTATAACTTGGCCTGTTGTAGTAGGAAGGACTTGGATGTCGATGTACACCTGGTCTCCGACATTGGGAGCTGGGGAAACCGTACGGTTTTTATCAAAGAAGATCTTGCTTTGCTTCTGAGCTTCCACTATTGCAGCATTAGCGACGGTATCAATGTGTGCCAGCTCCGCAGCATGACTATCTATAGAAGGCTGGGTAGTAGGGATGTCAATGGGGGAGGGCGGATGATAGCCTACGTCGACTTGAAAGGGAGATAGTCCATTGTAGGTCGAGTGTGGTTGGTTGTTTATCGTAAATTGGCCCATCGGAAGTAAGTGTAACCATTGGTTGTTTGCAGTCACGTAGCATCGCAGGTATAATTCCAATGGTTATACCGTTCGACTTTACCGTTGGACTGCTAGTGGTGACTGACGCCGAGTTGTACTTTGGTTTGGAGCTGCGAGAAGAATTCAGTGAAAAGTGTGCTGTCCATCTGGGGTCCACGATCGGACTGAATCACATCAGAGAAGCCGTGATTGGGAAAGATATGCCTGTTTAGCAGTTCCAACAAGCCAACGGTGGAGAGAGAGTGGACCGTGGGTATAAAGTATACTCGAGAACTGAACTTGTCGACGACAGTAAGAATAGAGTCAAATTCATGGCCTAATGAGTTCTTCGTATTAGGAAATCTTGCAATAAAGTCGAGACCGATGTGGGACTATCGCTTACTCGGAATATCAGATGACTGAAGAGTAGCAAGTGGTTGATTATTATAGGTTTGGCTTTTAAACAGACATCACAACTCCGCACAAAACTTTCAATTGTGCGGTTGTGATAAGGGAAATAGTATTTCTGACGGAGTTTCTGTTTCAAGCGTCAGGTTCCTATGTGACCAGATAGGATGTTGGTGTGTTGTTGGGTTAAAAATTCCTGGAGAGCTTGTGCCGGTATGCGGAGGCAGTCCGAATGATAAGTAGCCCTTGTTTCAATGCGAATTTAGGATGTTGAGCAAGATCTTCAAGTACGTAGCTGAAGGTGGGATCATTCTTGTACAGCGTGGGATACGAGGAGGTCCAATCTGCTGTCATAGTCGTCATGGCGTGTACCTGTATAGTTGGGTCAAGGGAGTACTGATGGATAGGCGCACGGCTGAGATGATCAGCGATGACATTAGATAGACCGGGAAGGCATTCAAGAGTAATGTTGGCACTAAAAATCTTTTCCATCCAACGTAGGTTCTTAGCAGAGAGCTGACTTGGGTTTTTCTTGAAAATCTGGACAACGGATTGGTGGTCAGCATACACTGTGGTGGTACGACCATGAATATAATAGAAGAACTTGTCGATGGCATATACCACGGCAAAGAATTCTTTATCATGTATGGACCAGCGTGACTCGATGTCGTTGAATTTGTGCGCTCTGTAAGAGACGGGATGAAGGACGTCTGGACTCACTGCATCACGCTGTAGAAGGACCGGCGCACAAGCCAAGTTACTTGAGTCACAAGATATGACACAATCTCTCGAAGGGTCAAAAGGAGTGAGGCTAGAGATCAGGGAGTCTAGTAAGTTATCGAACTCATGGTGGCATTCAACGGACCAGACAAATGGAGAAGACTTCTTTAGAAGGTTAGTAATATAGTATGTCTTGTCAGCATAACAAGGAATGTATGACTGGTAGAAACCAATGTGACCTAGTACTTTTCTGACTTCGTCTTTGCTGGTTGGTCGTTTTGAGAGCACTTCTTGTAAGGTTGAAATAGATGACTCGAGTGGTGACAGTAGACCCTGTTTGGTGGAGTGGCCTAACCAGTCAACTGTCTCGGTGAAAAATTGACATTTCTCTATGTTGATGTTTAGGCCATATCCGCGAAAGGTTTCGAAAACTTTCTGCAGTTGTAGAGCTGGGAAGCCGAGACTTCTTCACTAGTAAGCACAAACCTAATCTCTACATGTTTGAGTGGTGTAATATAGTTCCAGCCTTTAAAAGTTATCTAGTCACTGGTTGCCTCAGGTCTAGTGGTTCCCCAATTAGAGGTTCGACCGAGTAGCTCACATACCCGTGATATACCCGCTACCCGCAAAAAGTAGCCGCGGGTATCGCATGAGCTGATACCCACAATCCTGGTGTTAGGGTGTACTTCCATTTTGGCGGGCAGGCTATTTCATGGACCTTAAATTTTTTTGTCCGGGACATTTAGTATCGCGAAAATTACTGCTTTAAATCTCTTGGGACAAATTCATGAAAATATATATCTTCGGACCAAGCTCCAAACGAAAAAATTCATTCTGTTCTTGATCTCTTTGCCCCAAATGGAATTTGTGCTGGAAGACCATGCATGTTGCTTCCAGCTATGGTAGCACTTTGATCATATTCAACGTTTTCAGCATTATAACCCAAAATCTCATTCTCTGTTGTCTTGTAAGCGTTATCTAGAACACTTATCTGATCATTCATCTGTTTCATACGTCCCAAGCCATCCAAGAGATAGAATTGTTGTCTTAAACTCTCCATAATGCTCGTGAACTTACGATGTACTGCTCTCTTCTCTTTCTGGGCCTCTGTTAGAACCTCAGCAGTTAGTTCACCTCTCTCCTGCAAAAATTTCTCTGAAGTTTCATACACTTCGATTCCAGAATATTCGCCAAAGATACTAGCAAAGTAGTCAAAGTCAACAATCTCTGACCAGCTTTGAGCTCTATGGGATAGTAGATGGGTGCGCAGGAGGATATGTCGGCATGGTAAAAAATAAGACCTGTAAAACTCACATGATTCTCCACTTCTAGACTGGAAACAAGTATCTGGTCTCTCAGATATATCAACAAATTCCTTAATCGATCCATCTGGATCATCTCTCAAGCTCAGGCCGGCAAAAGACGTCACATCTGTTTCATCAATGGAGCTACTATGATCCACAGTGGCATAAATTTTTTTGTCGACATCGGTCTCTTCATCTTCCGAAACTCCCCCATCCATTTCTTGTATTTGAAGTATATCATCTTCTGATTCATTCACGTTGCGGTCTGGGTCTATATCATAATCATTAGTGTTATCGGTGCTATAGTATCTCTCAAAGAAGATTGCCGCATGGTTGTATTCTTTGGCAATGAGACTTTGAATGACCAGTGGGAAGTCTTTCAATGGTGGTAATATCCCAACAATATACTGCTGTTTGGAGTCGTGATTAGACTTTTCAACCCTTCTCTTTATCTCAGTCTTTTCATAGAAGTTGTTCATCTTGGAAATGAAATTGAAAAGGTTGTTTCTTTTACCAACATGAGCAAATCCACCCTTAGAGAGGCTTGCCTTTATTTGTGAATGAAGATTCTCCAAGTGTTGTGTTGATTTGATTTGAAGCAGAAGTGGGCTTTTCTGACGCGCTGCCATGCTCCACTCTCTTAAAGACCATTTGTACCTTAAAATCTTTTCTATCTTGCTTTCATGAACATGGTTGGCCCTGCAAATTCCCACAGCCTGATACAAGTACTCAACAGCTTTGACCATGCTTTGCGAATATAGTGCCGCTCTCAAAAGTTTGAACACTTCTCCTCCTCCATAGGAATAAAACTGCTTAAACAATTTCTCTGTATGAAATACACATAGAAATATTTCTGTGTCAGCACTAAAGACGTCTCTGATTCCCTTTCTCTCAACATGGGAATGATCAGTGAGAGAAAATAAGCTAGCTTGAACTGATAGGATTTTCCTTGGGAAAAATTGACTTCTCTGATGAGCTCTTTACATGTTCTTAGGAATGTGGAAACATCCTGCGAGTGCTCAGAGCCCAAAATCAACATGTGGCACCCGAAGCATCCATGACCCATATTATCTCTGTAGGCCAGTGATGACAGCTTCACTGATTTATAACACGAGACATCATGTATAGCATCAAGTAAAATCAACTTTTTGGTCATCATATTGATGAAGAAAGACGTTCGCCCGAAAACAACCGAACGAGAGCCGTTTCTAAGGCGAATCTCTTTAAATACAAAGTGCTCTTTCTCGCTCTCAAGAAACCCGATCATTTCTTCAATACTCTTTTGAAGTGGCATATCACTTGGCATATCAAAGGCCTCCCTGTACCGAACTGAGGCAGTTTTATTCCTGATTTGTTTGGTACTCAAGAAATTTTCACCAATTTCTCCTGTGCCTATGGAAGACTTCAGAAGTTCTAAGCTTTTCTTGATGGAAGTTGAAGAATAGCCTTTTCAGATTCAATCTTCAAGATACAGTCTAGCAGTGAAGGCTGCTTCCTCATGAGACTGTCGTCATGTGAATGGTTCGTATGCCCATTCACAACCCTTATTTCCACTATTCTAGAGTGGACATTCCATTTGAACATACACTTTGCCTCACAATTTACAGTCCTGCACCTAATTCTTGACGACCTTTGTCGGAAATTCTTATTCGTCTGTAGTGCCTCTGTATTTAGTGAAATATCACCATAGGCTGGTGTGATTCGATCGCAAGTCTCTTCTTCATGAATATCAATACCTCCAAGGGAAGATGAATTGTTCACCTGGCTGTTTGCTTTTCCTGTGATATTGAGCCTGCATATCAGCGTTGTCCTAAATAGGACAAGAGAATTCTTCTTTGATTCAGTTTTCTTACCTGACTTCGTGATCCTGGTCAGATGGTCACAGAATGAATAGACTTTAATGAATTGATCAAATGTCATGCTTATAGAAAATCCAACAACTCCTCTTACCTTCTCCATAGTACCATAAGGGAATAAGTTAGTCAGCCTAGATCCCGGACCTTCGAGCAGCAATTCTCTTATGTTTTTGATTGTATCCAGCTCTTGTGTGGAAGGGAGTTCAATTTTCATCTCTTTGACCAAGGACATAACTTCCCCAACAGCTCCAGGCTTGGTGCCGTCAATGGAGGCAATGCGATCGTGGAATTCGCCATGGAAATCTCTGATAATCTGTTGAAGAATAAGATCAGGGTAGAGCTGGGACGGATTTCTAGAATTTGCAATCCGCCATCCGCGGATAAATCTCACGGATTGGAAAAGGAAAATCCGTGAGGTCCGTAGTCTTTCGTGTTAATGAATTAATATTCAAAATAGGTAATTATACGAATATGGAAAGAGCGCGAAACACTAGAATATAACATTCGCGTCAGTTTGGCGGTCTTCCTTCTTATTGTGAAAGCTCCTGGCCATTGCTATGTCGGTGAACAAGCCAAATAAAGACGCGACACGTGAAAGCGAGCTAACATCTCTACCACCTCTGAAGAGGGCTCGTTTAAACCGAGGTTATTACAAGCGTTTGAATGATGGATCCGACGAGGAGGCTGAATCTGATGACCGAATCTCGTCAGATGAAGAGGATGCCTCTACACATCCAGTACATCCATCTGAATCGAGAATACTTTCAGTTCATAGAGTGAAGTTGAAAAATTAAACGACATTGGCGCTCAACAAGTTGAAAACAAGGATGAAACAATTACTTTGCCACAAATAACAAATACGAAGTTATGGCATATGTACGAGAGGAAAATTATCCACAATCAATACTACAAACAAGAGAACAAGTTAAGACCAGATTTTGATATATGCTGCCGATATAAAAACTGTGATTATCACACAAAAGGTTCTTTGATTAAATCATCTACTAAAAACTTGTTAAATCATCTAGTTAAGCATGGAATTTTAGTGAAGCACTGTAAAGAACTCAACACAGATGAATTAGAGAAGTTATTGCAGAATACTGTCACAAAAAATAAGTTGGTCTTTCAAAAATTGATGAAGGAGGATCCCACCATCAAATCTAATAGGGGTGGAATAAGACAAATTTTGGCTCAAAAAAATATTGAAAATGATAAAAAGCATGTTGAAACTGCTTTGTTGAGATATTTTGTCAAGTCTAATGCTGCTTTTTCTACAATAGAGCAGCCAGAATTCAGAGAACTCCTTGTTACATCTATTTTGGTTGGAAAAAGCCAATCTGAAAGAAAGACTCTTGCAGAGCTGCCTACATTGGAATTGTTTTCAAATGTCATAAAAGAATACTTACCGTTTATTTCAAGAAGAACTCTCGTCGAGAAACTTTACTTAATTCATTGCGGCATGAGGAATCAAATCAAACAGCTGCTCTCTAAGGAAATTGGTATTAGTGTTTCATTTGATATATGGTCAAGTCCTGGATTGAAGAAATCATATGTGTCTGTCATTGGAAGCTATGTTACAAACTCTTTTGAGTTTAAAGAATTGTGTCTGAGCTTTCAAGAAGTCAAGGATTTGAGCCATGACGGTGATGCAATTGCTAAAATAATTTGGGGTGTGCTTGAAGATTACGAAATACTAGATATTGTCTTCGGGGTGAGTACAGATAGTGCTGCAAATAATCATTCTGCGCTGAGAGTATTGGAGAAGATGTTTAAAGAGAGACACCAATCCAGAATTGAGGATGGAGAAGAAAATTATAGTCGTGGAAAAAAAGTCTCTCAAGGCATTTCACGTATAAAAATAACTTTCTATGTTGTATCAATCATTCCATTAACTGTTGTTCCCAGAGGATAATAAAAGGTTGTTTCAAAATCAGTGAGGATGAACTGCAAAATTTTAAAGAAAGTGAATTCAATGAAAGTCCTGCTGACATTGACAGTTTTGTTGAAGAGAGAGAGATAGAGAATCTATACGGCCAAAACGAGTCATTTGGAAGTCCTATTGAGAAGCTGAAATTCATAACAACAAAAATAAAAACAAGTGTGAAGTTGAAACACGTTTGGAATGCAGCTTGGGATTTCACATATGGAACTTCTTCTAGTTTCCGTGAGATACCTTATGATGTCATAACACGTTGGAATTCAACGTGTCAATACTTGGAGTATTGTCTTAAGAATAAAGCTGTTTTCAAAAATTTCATAAGAGCAATTACAGAAGGTCCAGACTCACTTTCCAATATTTCCAAGCAAAACACCGATCCTCCTATACATGTTGTAGGATTCGGTTTTCCTAATACCCCTGAATTCAAAAAGGAAGTTGCTTTGACCCCCAGAGAGTGGGAAGTCATTGGGTTAATTGTTAAATTACTCCAGCCGTTTCTATACTGGACACAGATTTTCTCGAAGTCTGGTGTTAACGCTCACAGATATCTTGCAACATATTACTTGTTGTCTGATTACATGCATTTGGTGGCAGACGTTACAGCCAGATATGATACAAAACCTTCAAAGTACAATCCAATTACCAAGGAACCTATTCTTTATGAGGACACAAATATGGTGTTGAAAAATTTTCTGAAGAAAAAGTTTTCAATTGATTTTGACGATGACGAGCTGATAATACCAGATTCAATTGTTGAAAAGTTTGGGGATGCGGAGCAGAATTTCCAAAAACATTTCGAGAAGACGTCGCTTTCATTGACTGCTTATATAGCGACTATTATGGACCCAAGAAGAAAACTATCATTAATGAAGGAAAATATGTTGCAAGAAGATTTTGAGGAGACAATGCAGAATATTGAAGAATGGCTGAATAACTTGGAGGAATATATTAGCTATCAAATGACATTGGAGAGATCACGAGAAGTGCTTTCAGAAGATTTCTTTAATTGGTTACAGAAACCTAATTTCAAAAGTCCAAACAGCAGTCATTTAGGCGATTTGGACGAAAGTTTATTAACTGCTGAAGATTTAAGAACAAATCAAGAAGAAATATCCAATTCAGAGCCTTCTGCAGTGGAGAGTCAAACAAAGTCACTCTTTATGGAATTTCAAGAGTATATTACCCTACAAAGGGAACCTCTACCCCAGGCATTGGATAGACGTGGTGCTTTTGATGAAGGTAGTTCTATTTGCAAATATTGGAATCAGAATCAAAAGAGATTCCCTAAGTTATCCATACTTTGCCGGATCATCTGTTCCATATCTGCAGAAACGACTGCAACGGAGAGATCATTTAGTGTCAGCCGCAATGTCTTATCAATACGAAGACATGCTCTCTCAAAACAGAGCACACTTTCAAAATTAATGGAACTGAAACTGAACTACGAGCTTATTCAAGAAATGGATGGTCTGAATTTGAAAAATGAACTTTTGCAATATGGAGATTCAAATTTGGAAGACCTAGCTTGGGATGATTTCGACTACAAAACAGACATTCCAAATCAGGAAGTATTTGACCTCGAGCATTGGGAGAATCACTAGACCTAAGACAACCGGTGACTAGATAACTTGTAAAGGCTGCAACTATGTTACACCACTCAAATATGTAGACCTTAGGTTTGTATTTACTAGTCAAAAAAGTCTCGGCTACGTCCAAACTTACGGATGATTTCGAGGACTGAATCCGTGATCCGTCAAACTCACGGATCACGGATCACGGATAGATTTTCACGGATTTCACAAAATCCGTCCCAGCTCTAGATCAGGGCCGCCTACATTCGTCATCATTTGTTGATCTAAGTATTATTTTTGAAGATAGATGCGACGCGACGCAAAGCATATCGAGTGTAAATGTTGGAGTTCTTGAAGAAGAGTTACCCTGCTACAGATGAATTTGTCCCAAGAGATTTGAAGCAGTAATTTTCGCGATACTAAATGTCCCGGACAAAAAAATTTAAGCTCCATGAAATAGCCTGCCCGCATTTCGGGAATAGATATTGGTGGGAGATTCGAGCTCTCTCTGGACCGGGGTGCATGCATACAATTAAACACGATGGACGGTGGAAGATTGAAGGCGAAGGGGATCTGGTAATGACATGTGGCACTGTGGTTTATGGTTCACCGCAAATTGATAATGAATTAATTTGAATTACAATGCTTTTATGGTTTTTGTAAGGTTCGATTAGTAAATCCTTTATACCTTTCTGATTGATTGTATATTATAGCATAGATACTGTTAAGCAGGGGTTTTAGGGTTTCTTATATACCTTAGGAAATGGGTGTCTATGGACACTTGACTCATGGTATGGGCTGACGCATCTGTATGATGTTGGCACCAGCTCGTGATACGGGCTGACGTAACCGTCTGGCCCTGACAGTTTTTACTATATATTCATTATTCATAGGCTTTCGAACATGAGGGTATCTTACATTCTTAGTATCAATTTTTGCTAGAACCCAACATCCCTGAAAAGATTAGAAGACACAGAATTAAATAGTCATGGGGAAGACATATCCAAAGATAAACAAGGGTGAACAAAGAGTAGTCGATTTCGAATAGTTTCGGAACTACTTACTAGTCATTAAACATAGCCATTACACTTCAAGAACAACAATGAGGAGAGCATTTGGGGACTCATGGAATGTCTTCTTAGCCCCAAGAGGCCACGAGCAATTGAGAAGCATCTCTCTGTGCTCACACTGGTCGATGGAATGGCCATAAAAATCTTTGCTAACTGTGATAAAATTGGAAAAGTTGCAGAGCATTGTTTCCAATAAGCTAATACATTTAACTCAGTATCGCCACCAAGAGATGGTAGCTTCATGTGCCTCTCTAATTCTTCCTCCAATCCTCCAATGACTTCAATTTCTATGTGCTGGTACCACCTTTCTTTCTCCATCCTGACTTTGCGCGTCTCTTAGTGACCTTTGCAACAACTTCAACATCCGTTTTCTTTGAATTGATCACATATTGATACTTCTTCAGAGTATGGGTTATAGGATGTATAATATCAATTGCGACGTCAAGCCCCAAATGCTCTAAGAAACCACGATTTAGTCTTGGATCCAGCAAGGTTGCAATATAGACAATATCGCTCTTATCAGCAATCTCATAGTACTTTTTAAATTTCAACCAGCCTTTCTTAAGGCCTATGACCAAGTTTTGCGGGAGAGTGCCTCCATTCTTCTTGATATCTTCAGTAACCGCCAAGTCGTTAAATAAGTCTTCTCTTACTTCCTGATCACCACCTAATAATGCGGCGAAGAAGTCATCGATCAAGTAGTAGGTATTTAAGATGGATTCGGTGTTACTCTTAGTTGCGCTGATCTTATCTGAGATTTCGCTGAAGAAGTTCAATATTGAAGCTGTGACTTTCACTAGATGCCACTCTTTGTTTGTCAGTGCCAGAGCTGTGAACAGCGATGAATATTTCATACACGTTGGTCTCTGATCTTCGTACGATATATTCTGAACGTTCAGAGAGAGTCTAGAGAGCTCAACCTGAAACTTTAGGGCATATTGCAGCATATCATTTAGAGAGTTCCAGTGAGTACGGACATCGAGAACAACAGAGCGAAAGTCATTTGGGTCTTCGAACTCTCTCTTTAAAAGTTCTTGAAGCTTCGGCGAATATCTCAAAATGTTCAAAAGCTTTCTGATTTTGGAGATGGAGGATTGAGAAGATAGGACGGGGCCAGTTCGATACTTCTGACCAACAATAGTGTATGTCCCATCTACTGCAACCTCGATGTTGCGATCTTCAGCGATGTCTGCAGGGTTTGTGGTCTCAGAGTTGAAATCTCCTTGAGTGTCAAACTCATCCACATATTCACCATCTCTTAGGTTTTCCACAATGTCACATACCCATAAATTGATGCTGTGAGCGAAGCAACGGAGCTGAAAAGTCTCAAACGAAGATAGTTCACTCAATTGGGATTCACCACTAGTTTCACAGAACATATGTATCTTTCTTTGTAGTTCTTGTGTAAGAGTTTTATTGTTTGAAGCTGAATCCGTACAAACAGCTATCAGCTTTCCCAAAATGCTATACTGGCTCATCAATTTGTAGATCTGATCAGCCAAATTAATCCCACGATGATCCGTTCCACACTCTATGAATCCCAACATGCCTTCAATATATTTGAACTCATTTGTCGTGCCATGGAAGAAGACACAAAGATATGGAACTTGATTCACAGATGTCCAGATATCAAAACTCAGACTGATCGACGTGACATCAGCCAAAATAGATTTGAGCTTGTCTTGTTCCTCTCCAGCAATGCCTTGTATCCTACTCGTTAAAGTCCGTCTGCTCGTTACTTCAACCGACAAAGGAGCTTTCAGTATCTTCAACAATTTGCGAAGCTCGACGTTCTCAATAACAGTAAAAGCCATATTTGCACTAATGCAAAATTTCAAGAACTGCTGCTCAACCTGGTGTGGCGCGGCTCTCAATTGATCTTCAATAAATGGGCCACCAATTTCCCTTATCTTCTTTTGAATCTTCTTTGTTGGATTATCCAAATCTTTTTTCAATTGAGCAATACCTTCAGGTGTGTCTTCATAGTTGTTGTTATAGATACCATGGGTATTAAAGTGTTTCCACAAGTTCCCACGATCTCCATGTTGAGAAGACATATCCTTGGTGCGTTTGCATCCATCCATCTTGCAGTGGAGCGTAAACTCCTGTAATCTTTCACCTTTGTGAAAATAATAGGTACCTCTTGTCTTCCTTCATCGTAACAAGTCCAAAGTAAGGCGCTCTTTGCGTCCTCTTCAGCGAGTGGTGCTTCTGAAGATGATTCGCTATCAGAATCTAAAATCTCCACAAAATCAACTTCATTAGAACGCTTGGAAATCACGGTATTTTACAAATGTCGCCACAGCCTAAGATTTGGTCTTTACAGGACCTTTGTCGTTCTCTATCACCATACATTATTTATCAACAAACCTATTGTCACTCTCAACAATATGAGCATATTTGGAGGTGCTCATGTTAGTGAACTCTGGACATGCCAACTTGACAAGCCAACATGCAGGAATTGTAGTAAATATAGTACTCTCTATAATAGATTTGGATAACACTAGGGATGGGAATGAATCAAATAGATCGGTGTAAGGTTCGTTAGTAAATCCTTTAGCCTTTTCTGATTGATTGTATATTATAGAATAGTTACTGTCAATCATGGTCTTTAGGGTTACTTATATACTATAGGGAATGGGTGTTTATGAACACCTGACTTGTGGCATCATTCCATTGTTAGTCAAAAACGTAATTATTCGATCGAATAATCGATTCTAATATCGAATAATCATAGCCACTATGACATCTCATCCCTAAAAAATCTTACGTACCTACTAAATCAATCAATTTTAGTGAATTCTTTATTCTTCAGCACTTTGTAATCACAGTGGCAAATTCATAAGACTGTCAATTACTAGATGAGAGTGTTGCCCCTGCTCCTCAATGGAAGAGCTATGTCGTTGATCTCGAAAAGCTTCTGAAACTTCTTATTCTCGATCAGTGAAAACGGTAAAGATCCATCTCCGAATAAATCAAGCAGAGCCTCTTGTGTCCTTGTCTTCCTTGATTTCACGTTGGATTTTTGAATCTGGTTAAGGATATCGGATTTGGCACAACTGGAAGTGATTTGATCAAAAGTTTTCGAACCGTCCACATCATCTTTTGATAAGCTTTGAGAGCTGAAGGGATGTCATCTCATGTTTGTTGCGGCAGTATTGCGCTTACTGTCGGTAGTTTCATATTTACAGCGGTTGAACCTGCATTTGATCGAGTGATCTCTCTTAACTCGATCGGCCATCCCATAGAAAGAATCGAGAACCATGACCTCGTAAAACTTCTATACTCCTTTGAGTGAACATCCAACATGCGGCCGTTCTTTGATCCTCGATTCCTCATCAGAAAATTCTGAATTAATGACCACGGGGTCGTTCATTAGGCCTTCATGGTCTGGCAGTTCATTTTCGTCAACCTCCTCTTGCTCTGAAAGCTCTGTAGGTCTCATAATCTCGTCACAGTTTTTGCGATCGCTCCGCGTTGGATAACCGTATTTCTTATCGGCTGAGTCCCCTTCATGATCGGTACCATCATTAAGACGCAGATAATCTATGTTAAGCGGTCTATCTTTGATACTCGGCACGCTTGTTTGGGGAAAACCTTCGGTTTGGGCTCTTTGAGTTTTCTCTTCTTTGTGTTCGCACTCTCTGGCTTACACCGCCTGTGCCTCGCACTTTTGGATGATGAATAATGCAGCATTTGAAGCAGTAGGCAAGAAGAGATCATTTCAGAAGCTACAACGATGCTGAATTATAGAGAGTTCCTCTTCCTTGCATGACCGCGACGGGTTAAAATTCCGACGCGCCTAACGTGATTTCCGAAAAGGGAAATGGATAACTGTAGCTCTTATAGCAACACCATTTCAAATGCAACTGGTTCATGTATAGTGCCAATCTGTAATTATACTTACTATATATATATAGGTACCTTAACAAGAAAAATAGCCCTAATTTGGTGGAGGTATCCTAGATTATTCGAAATTATTTCATCTTATTCGAATCAGTACATCTCGTGAGAATTGCCATACACATATTTTTATCTATTTCTATCAGAATACGTTATAAATCCACAATAAATAGTTGACTAAATCTCAAAACATTCATTAAAACAAGTATTAAGACAGTAGCTTTATTGGATATCAAGATATACATCAATATATATTTCGAATAAAATCAGGGTGGTCAAACTCGTATTCGATTCGTGATCATCCCTACTTCTTACTGCAAGCACTTGAAGAGCGACAGGAAATCTTTCAATATTCTCGAAAGTTTTCCTACGACGAGTTGTATAACATCTCAATAATTGAGGATGTTAAGAATTCAGACTCGACTTCAGTCGAACAGCTTCCAATAATCGAAAACTTATATTCGATTCCATCCTTGTTGAGAGAAGAGAAAGCATTCCTTTCAGCAATACCACCGCCCACAGGGGAATCATCAATGGCTTACTCCACAAATTTGAAATTATCGTCCACAGTAGGAATCTCTCCAAATATTGTCCTGCTGGTTGTCTCATATCATTATCGAATGAACTGTTGATCAATAGATCACAATGACAAAGTTGTATCAAGTGAAGTCCCAAGATACCTTTTTTTTGTTTGTCTCATTTTAGATTATGAGAACTGTTTGATGTTGCATCCTCCAACTTTAGATGTGTGTTGCAAACAAAGCGTATCACTCACTGTAGAATCCTGCACGGTAGCCTTTGATTTCTGTAGTAATACATTTTATCACCTAGCGGCTGAGTGCTGCTAGAAGATATGACACAGTTGCATTGATCTAAAAGTTGTTATAACTTAATACCAAACCCACTTGCCTGAGACAGTACTAGGGCTAATCTTAGGTGGATGCAACTAGATTCTAGACCCTGTTTTATCTTTGCCATTCTCTATCGTCTTCTTCATGAGATCTTCACATTCAAGGTTTCCTTGTAAGTCTCTTGCAAGTATATGTATAAGCCACTCTCTTGCTTTCATTATCTTACCGCACAGACAGGTACCCTCATGTTCCAGTTTATCGGTCAAGTTCTTCAATGAAGCAAATGTTTCTTAAAATCATACATTCTGTGGAAATATCCACTTTTGTGACGACACAAGGTCCTTGGATAGAAACATTTGAACCTTGCCTCTTGGTTATGCGTTCGTTTATGTCGAGATAGATCACGAGCAAAATCACGACCACATATATTACATTTGCGAGCAATTTTGTAGGAAGCAGGAAGCTTCTGAGGAATATTAGTGAGGCCAGGGAGGTCAACCAACAGTGGGGTACCCCTTGAAAATACTGACGGCATGAGTGGGTGAAACTGATATAGAATCTGTTGGGCTAAAGTAGAAGGAGATGATGAGAGATATGATTGATTTCTGAAGAGAACGTCGAAAGATTCGAATGGAACTGAAGTGTGTCGCTTGCTGCAATCTGAGTCCTCATTACTCAGGGATATATTATATCCAAGAGGTTGTGGGAAGAACAGAATATCTTCTGCGAATTCTCTCCAACTGGGAAGACGCTCAATGGTCGTGAAGTAACTAATATCGTGTAAAGGAGTCATAGTACACTATTTCTTTGATTCTCAGTAGGACTTCGATACCGTTATATCGTGGATTTTCAGGTAGTTACAACCTACACGAGCGGGCCCCTAATCTCAATATATTTTGTGTGCCGTTTAAAAGTGACCATCAAACTCTTAGACACAGAGTGAAACCACTCGCTCTCAATGGGATGCACTAAGAGTTCTCATTACACGACTGCGACTCTATGTAGGTATGCGAAGATGAAGAGAAAATGTTTAATTAATACGTCCCAGAGCTTCTAGAACCGAAATTTAAAGACTGATCAGTCCATACAGCATTTAATATACGGTGTGCGTGATTTGGTGCATGATGCAAGCTGAGAGACACGTCACGAATTGAGAAGTAAGAAATTGAAAAGGAACTGTCCACAATCTCTGTGCGCATTGAGTACAACTAGACATGATTCATGATCGCTGGCAGTGCAATGCATTCATAATCTAAATTTAGTTCATAGCAAATAGACCTTGTCTCAATCGTGGGATAATTCTTTCAATTTCTTAATAATCTCTGCAGTATTTAGTCATTTTTAGATAACATTTTCGATCTTTAGGGTCTGAGGACTTGGTTCCGGACACTTGAGACAGAAAGCACATACTCTCTTGAATGCTCAACTTTTCCTAGAACTCTGAGAACAACATGGGTCAATTTTCAAGCTCTCTCATACTGTAATGCGCTGCACTACTTATGAGACATGCAAGATGAGATACTTCGTGCAGGGACAGAGAAAGACGCGCCTCAATTTTCTCTCTTGAAGGATGCCACGTCAGATATCTTCAGGAAATGGCTGGCCTTTTGTGGTTTCCACACATTTGCTATATAGCTACTTTCTGGAGCTATCACGCTTGAACAGGTTGGATCAGATCATTCAATTTGGAGAAAACGCCAGCACATGTGACAACAGTCTCATTTATGAACGATTGTCTCTTCCTGATGCACACTTGTTTCTCGTCGAGGACTTTGCAGGTGTATTAAATCTGTACGTATTTAATCTGCAGTGCGCACGCAACCATGCAGCCTTTCGTTTGAGTGCATGCAGAAACCGCGCCGACTCTGCATCAAATCCCAAAAGTAGATTGGTTGGAAAATTTTACAGTCCTTCTGGCCTAGTGAGGAGTGGACAGATTTAACTAAACTTCTTTCCTTAGATGCAGTTCTTCCATTTGTTTATCTTGACGATAAGAAAGAAACTCCGATGACCCTACAGAAAACTGTCCAATGTAAAAACGCAGCAGTTGGAGAGCTTTGTTCAGAACCTTGCTGCGTCTTGCATGCTTATACCGCAAAAGAGATATGTGCCATCGCATGAGGCTGCATATCGTATTATTCATATCACATCAATGCTTTATTTCACAAAAGCCCTTGCTGCAGAGAAGATGATGCATAGACAACTGTAGCAAATCGTACGAAGTGTTATGCAGATTCCATTAGATTCTGTCTGCATGAAACCTTATTTGGTGAGGCAGTCATGTTTGTCTGTAGCTATCTGGAATGAGCACGTCGTACTAGTCAGATCTCTTTAGGGCCTTACTACATAGAAGCTTCTAGCTTGAATCAGTTGATGAAGGTTCAACCGTAGCAAGTTCCTTGTTCTTAAACCAGCAGTATGAAAAACTCAAGTGCAGCCAGACAGTTTCAAAGATGGACTGTGGGCTATAACCACGAGGTCGTATCTGTGTGCGATTGTGGACCCTTTGGTCACCAGCAAATAGGCACATTTCATAAAGAAATTGAATATGGCAGATCCGTTCTTCAATTACCGAAAAAGAAAACGATATAAATTGTACATCTGATACGTAGATCTTTTTGGCTTCGAATTCCGACTACATATGCACGATCGCCAAAAGGATGATTATTCGATTCGGAGGGTAGATTTGAAAATCGAACAAAAGCTGGAGTTATTTGTAGCCAGTCTCCAGAAATCAGATCAATAGTTTGTACTCATCCACGCCCCAAATTTGTTTTTTTTTTGATTCTAGGCGTATGTATTAAGTAGTTGATGCATTCATTTGTAATCTCAGTTGAGTCCACCGCTGAGTTCGGTTAAAACAAAATGACGCACGGCTGCAGCAACATAATGCTTGCTACAGTACTCATTGAAGTTCACAAGTTCCCATTATCATTTCGTTTTGATCACAAATTGCTGGGCCACTCATGCTCCAAAAGTAATAACATGTGGTGCATTTTGACTTACATTAGGATGAGACACACAGAATTATTTCTGAAGCCAGAGAGCTGTCTGAGATGTTGTCTTATCTTTTTCTAAGTTGACGTATCACACATGATGGGGCATAGCTCAACCCACTTTTCAAGCTCTGAATGACCAAAGGACATCAGTAGTAAGGTGACTTGCTCACTTGGTATCTGGTGAAGAGAGATGTACTTGAATGCAAAAAATAAAAAGAGTATTAGACATCTCTACTTTTCGAGTTTCAAATCATATATGCTGTTGGTGCGGATACTATCCGAATAGTTAATATGCAGTAGGCACGACCGTCAAGTAATAACATGATTGTCTGGCTCTCGACTATATATCGTTGCTATATGTGGCCTTGTTCTTGATTTTTTTTTCACATTTTTAGTAAGTCTAGTGAGTTAGGGTTGAAATTAGACCTTGAGAATTAGGTCCCCAGTGGGATTTAGCAATAGCTGATTGGCGCCTACTTGCGTCATATAGTAGTAAATTTTCAATAAATATGTGTCTTGGTCCAACATACATGTGAGCTGTCTCACGCTCTCAATCAATCTAGAGCATTGTTTTGAATATAAAGCTTTAATCAGCCCATCATAAAACACTACGAAATGTGGAATCTTTCTCGGTCATCACCAAGCTTATTGTACCATGAGGATATTCCAAGCAGGTATCTTAGGGGCTCTTGTGGCTATTTATGCTGCTGCAATAGAGCTTCCAGGGGTATTCACCTCCTTGAACAGCATCACTTCCATGGAGGCTGCAACATATGGCTATGTATGTAACATTGGGTGGGAGCTTAACCCTGAGGTGGCTGCGATTGGAGACACTTTTACCTTAAACATGCCATATGTCTTTACCGTGCTGAGAATCGACAACTACCAGTACGTCACTACCCCCTTTGACCTCATCGTCGACGGCGTTCAGCTTGCAACCTGTAACGTTGATCAGGGTGGCTTGCAGAATTTGAACTCTTCAATTCAGTGTCAAGTGACTGCTGACATTTCCCAGTATTCTTTTGCCAAGGGAACATTGGAATTCACTGTCATCTTCAACATGGGTGTTTCAGCGAACTCCTTGGATGCCGCCAAATACTGGAAAGTGGGCAACAACACCGTCACTTTCAACGACAACCTCTCCATTCAGCTCACCGTGCCCCCAGTTGACCAATTATGGTGGGGCAACTCATGGTACGAAACCGCCCAGCAAGACCAGCCGCTCTTCTATTACACACCCCTACAGCTTTGTGGAGGCCAGGGCATCCAGAGCGGCAATTTGTCTTACTGGTACGACTACCGGTACAACGCAAACGATACTGTTATCTGGTCGAACATCGAAGTTTACATGTCCAACTAGTTCAATGACTTCTATTCCCCAGAGACTGCACAGGATGTGCCTGGACTTTCGATAGATACCAGTATTCGGGGAAAGGTTGTGGCGACATTTGGGGCGCTACCTCCTGGTTACACACTCTGGTTCTCCGGTTTGGCCCACAATGTCGACATCTTTAACTACCCTGATTTCTCCCAGAAAACCATCGTTGTCTGTGCAGATGGAACAACAGACTCAAACAGCTTCGGTTATTATCTTATTACCGACAATGCGAATATCACTGTTACAGGTCAGCGTGAGTAACCTTCCTTGCAAAAAGCAAAAATGAGGCATCAAAAAAAGTCACTGACAACAACAGTATACGTAGCTGTGACATCGGCATGGGACGACTGTCAGACAAATGGAACATCCACATCGACAACCACAGGTACTGACGGTGTTATCACGGAGATCACCCGTGAACCAAACAATTCCATATGCTTTAGCTCATCCTCTGAGGTTCCATCCTATTCGGGCTCCAGTGGCGTTCCGGGTACTGCTACTACTACCACCACCTGGACTGGTAGCTACACCACTTCGTACTTGACTGCCGTGCCCAACTCTACTTTTATCTAAGTTTACATAGGTCCTCCCTATGCGAAATTTATAGGTGCAGCATACTTAGTAATCAACTACAATATTTATGGCGAGTTGATTTGGGAACCGGAGTGCTGGAAGAAGGTTCAATGAACACTCCCGCAAGAATTTTTGAGTCTGGAAATTGGAATGCTGTCTTTCTGAATAGCATAGCATGAGAGATATGCGTGGATTAATACATGACGAAGGTTCAGAGGCATGCGATGAATTAAGAATCAAGAAGTCCAATGTGAAGTGGTTACAGATTTCATGTTCACCAATCATACTTGATATGGTTCATGACTACTGCCAGTTCAGAACATCTAACCTTAGTTCAATAGAGAAAGAATGCCCTCGATTATTAAACAGGAGGTTGAGGTATTCAATAAGCATTTCCACACCTGTGGGAATGACTACAGATCACCATGTATTCCTTGCGAGACAAGCTAGGGATGTCCGCAACAGATACGGCATCTTTTCCCGGAATAAGTCATAAATATTAATTAGGGCTTAAGCTAAACACATGGATGTAAGACCTGCCGATCAGGAAAGATGTTGGTACATGTTTTGTTTCTACAATTACCGTGTGATACATCTGAAGAAGCAAGATCTCTTCTGCAACATATATATCATTTTCCAAAATATGCTTAGAAAGCAGATATTCCTTTCCTTAGGGTCACTTTGCTTATATGAACGTTTCCTTGAAATGGTCAAATCTTGGGTTCTCAATACTGGCAATCTATGATACCCTAAATCGCCTCCTAAATATTGTTCCAGTAGGATTGTAGCAGAAACATCCACTTCTGATCTCTTCACGACTTTACTGTTAGAATATGTTGAAATCATTCTTAAGAAAGACAGTTTTGGTATCCTGCATCATCGGCATTTAATGGCATTGTATCCATCTCCCATCTTCTGGAGAGACCACAGAACACTCCATTTTGAATTTCTAAATTTTGTCAATGAGAGCTTAAAGCGCAGGAATAGTATCTCTGGTGATTTGATCAACTGGAGAAACCTCAGCTGTGCGGAAGTAGACTGCATGGCAAATGCTGCAGCAGTGGAAGTGATGAAAGTACAATTGTAAGTCTCTTGAGCCTCATCAAAGATTGTTGACACAGAAGTGGGCCCAGCAGACAAGATATGACCTGATCTGGAAAAGTCTGTTTGGGATGACACTCATCATTCAATTTCAGATTGACCGGCAATGAAGTACCTTCGGCGTCGCCTTCTGAAATTCACTTCACCAGAGATGTTGATTAGACTAAATCCTCAAAACTTCACAGTAAGAGGAATTCAAAACAAGAACACGACCAGAGTTCAACCTTTGATAGGACACTTTAGTGTATAAATCGTTTGCTATAGAAGAATTTCACTTATCTTGTTGCCTTCAGCAAAAAAAACGAAAAAAACTGACATTGAAGAATTAGTGTAATTGGGCAAGTTTTGGATCCATCCACCCTTGAAGCATCACACACTTGAATACACTTTGAAGGTCATTTGCAATATCCACCTTGTCCAAGACTGATCGTTTCGTATTCATGCACACTTGTTTCATCCAATGTGTTGAAAGGCTAGGCAAAAGGACATAGTATTTCATAATCCTTAAATCATACCTCTAGACGCAGCTTTTACTCGAGATTCAGGCAAGAATCCTTCAATATCTGTACCGCATCTCAATTGATGTAGCAGAAAAGTATTTCGATTTTGATTCTCAGCTGCAGCAAATGCATGTCGTATTCTCCAGATCTAATCAACGCCTCACTGCATGGAAATATTTTACAGTGTTAGTGCAGTTCTGCATGTCCAACCTGATACATTCGAACTCTAATTCCTTTAGAGGTTCTGGCCTTGTGTTCAAAGGTATCGTTATTTTTAGTCCAATTTAAAGTACGAACACTAGAAACTGGAGCGTATTAATTGCTGTTCCTGATTCTGTTTATGAGATATTATAATGTGACAAGTACACAACGCACTCTGAGCCTTATGAAACGAATTCTTATAATCAAAAGTATATCTTTGTATAAGTATTTGGTGTACTTATCGATTACCGGAACTTAACATCAAAATAGCCTGAAGACTTGTTCAATAAATTAGGGAGAGATATTGCCTAGAAGGGCGGATGAATGTTTCGCCAGTAAAAAATTATTTGCTCGTACTTTCGAACAAGCAGTTACTTATGCAGATAAGCTTTCTGCGCTAGAAACATAGAATTGTGTGCATCTACTTAATTGCCTCATTATAACATTTCAATATAATTGGAGAAATTTTATCTCATTGAATAGATCAAATCCTGTTACCAAAGTTTCTATTCAAGTTTTGATATGGTCATTCATGCAAAAGTATAAAAATCCAAGGAATATTTCGTAAAGAGATGGGGTTAAAGAATAAAAAATTCGTAGAAATAATTATGATGGTGGATCTGAGTGGTGTCTTCTTTCCCACAGTATCAATATGACGATTAGGCTCTTAACCCCTGTAAACCATGAGATATAACTCCTTCCCTCAAAATCTAGATCTCATGATTTGAGCTTTGAGATTTATTTCTCTACAGTCAACTTGAAGAACAGGCCTACCTAGAGCTGTAGTACTTATTATTTTCCAGCTATTACTATGTGGTGTTTGATTTATAGGGAATAGATACTAGATTGGCAGGCATTGCAGTCTAGTCTAGGAGCTGTAAAGAGATGTAGTATCAGATCAGACTTTAAGATTTGCATATATATGAGTAATCATATAAACATGAGGTCTCAGAACGGGCTCCGGTCAACACCCTTCCGTATGCTATCGGTTGAGTAGAGATGGTCCATATATGTGTATAGGAATTGCTTATACATTAATAATATACTAATTACTGATCCCATGGCATCCTTTAGACACAGATGCATGCGTCATGTGGTGCATACCGCAATATCCTTTATTTAGCCACAGCGATGGTGTTCCTAAATTGTCCTATAGGCTGCGCATCATGACGCAATGAACTGTGGCCTGACATGCCACAGGGGTAAAAAAGAGATGAAAACTCTAGATATTCATGTTCTTTTATCTGCCTCCATATAAACGATGAGATCTGGTCGATCTCGAACCATTCAGCTTGAAATCTGTATGGTAGATGATTTAAACTTCAAACTGCACAATCCTGCACGGTTACCATACTGCACATAGAGATACATTTTTAGACACGGAGCTAAGTTCTGCTGCTAGATACCATGAACAAAAGACAGCCGAAGATTTGAAATTTGAGAGTTTTATATGGGTTTTAAATCAGCTGAAGATCGGCCCAATCATTATGTGGACGTGTACTGTACATAAAAACTGTACTTTCTGAATAATAAGCCGACTTTTAGCATCAACTAATGATATCGAGTCAGAAACCATACAACCTTGAACGCTTTTAAAGACCCATAATTATGAAGCAATTTCTTCAGCTGACAGGCTCTTGTGATTCACAACCAGGAATACACAGACGACACTATACAATATTCAATCTTAGATTAAGAGTAGGTATGAGTAGGATATAACTAGATTATAGACTCTGCGGTATTAACATTGGCATGTTATGCTGAATTTTTCCTGAGATATTTGCATTCATGGTTTCCATCCACATTTCTCCCAGATATGTGGGCGATCCACTCATTTGCTTTCATCATCTTTCCACATGGACAGGTACCTTCATATTCCAGTTTATCGGTCAAGTTTTTCAACCTTTTCGCGTTGCTGTCACAAAAAACAAAGTGATGGCGAAATAGGTGTTTTTTCAAATCGTACTTTCTGTGGAAATATCCAGTCTTATGAGGGCAGCAGGCTCTTGAATAGAAGCACTTGAATTTTGCTTGTTGGTGATGCGTTCTTATATGTCGAAGTAGATCACAAGCAAATCGACGACCGCATAAATTACATTTTTGAGCAATTCGGTATTCGGGAGGAATCTTCTGAGGAACAGTAATGAGGTCAGAAACGTCGGCTTGCGGTTGTTTTCCAACAACCCTTGAAGATGCTGATGATGTAGGCAAATGAGACTGGAATGAAACCTTTTGAGATAAAGTGAAAGGTGGTGATGAGATATATGGACGACTTCTGTGAAGGATTTTCGGACATTTCAGTGGAATTGAACGTTGTGTCTGAACCGATTCTTCTACAATCATGGGTATACAATACCCATTCGAATGTGAGAAGATCAGTATACCTTCTGCAAACTCCTTCCAGCCCGGAAGGTATTCAGTGACTGTGGAATTACTATTACCGCTTGTAGGATTCAATGGCTCTTCACCTATAGAAGCACCATAGCTTGAAACTGTGACTCCCAAGTTTTTCATTTGATCGCCTGAAATAGCTTTTATATTTACCAATTCTCTTGCAAGTTGTTCCATCATATCAAAACGTGGCTACTGGCTTAATTTAACTTACCATTCATTTAAAAATGAGCACTGAATTCTAGAATTTTTAACACAGAGTGGATCCACATATTTTCTTTTTCCTATGGACGATGATTTCTACTGGTTAGAGTTCTATGCATACAGCGCATTGATAACTGCCCACTATGGCCCCGCAGGTTGGTGCAGGAAGACGATTAATGGAAGCTTGGCTCAGCTTCTAGATCCTTGAGCTTCAAGATGCATTATTCTATACAGCACTCAATTATTATTTTGCGTGGTTGATTGAATTACGCAGACCAAGAGACACAACTAATTACGAAGCATTAAAGCGAAAGCAAAATTGCGATACACTTTGTGTATAATAGAACGATTAGATATAATTCATGATAGTTAACAGAAAAGTGCATCCATCGCCTTACCTCAGCCCCAAGCGAAGCGAAATTTTCTCAGTGGTAGGATAGATTCTTGTAATTTCGAGTAGACTTTTCAGATTTTTTTCATATGTTTCATTTGTTTTCTTCACATCGGGGCCATATTACATAGAGAAGGGAACTCTTTTGTAGATTCCATCGAATATCTATTCTGAACTCCCGATAATGGCTGAACAGAATGATTTTGGATTCGCATAGCAATATTTGAAGGTACAACAATAGGGAGTTAAAATGCTCGTCTATGAAATTTCAAATAATTTCATATCGGGACTACTCATTGCCATACTCCACAACTAAGATAGGACCTGTAACATTCCCAATCTTTTAAAAAACTCCTCACTTAGGACCATAGAGTGTTTGACATTCTTACCCAACAACCCAATCTTACGAACTCTCAAGATAGGACTCTTGCATATTTTTCATATTCCTTTTTCTTCAACTGCTTCTAGTCAACGTATGACATGGAGCTAAGTCATTTTGGGAGCTTTTCCCTACTCCTAGTGCAGAGTTCAAATTGTTCAATTTTTAGTAAGCTTGTAATTCGCATAACGCATCTTCTAATTATATAGTCTCAGGAGATACTCCGTGAGATTTTGGAATTGCAAAAGTTTCAGGATATCATTCTGCGCTGCCAATGGCAGGATATAACAGAGAGGATATAACCATCGAATACTCCTGTAGAACCTCCCATAGTAATATAAGCTTTGAGAATGCCATCCCGGGAGCTGAAACCATGCAGGTCCAGAAGCTCCATAACGGAATTTATTCTGCTTTCTGCTTTCTCTATGTTCAGAAGGGCGACAGCTACAAATGAAATTCTAGCTTCGTGGTGGACTGCCAAATCCTTACCTTTTTCATGATGCAACATCAATCTCATCTAAGGCCAATTGTCTCAGACAGACCCAAATTCTTTTCCTATTGTGGACGACGTTGGAAGATTTCATATACATAAAAAAACGTTTCAGTTCCAGCATGGCAGGCGGAGAATTTGATTGAGCGGAAACAGAAACTATGAATAACTAGAACCATATGCTAATACCATGTATGTACACTTCGAAAATTTTCAATCTTGCTGATCTAAGGGGGGGGGATAATCAAAAATATAATTAAAGTTAGCTTTTCGCATTTCCTCTGCAGGCAGCCATGCAAAACTGAAGTAGTACGCACAGCGTATTTTTCAGATCTGCTCTGCGTCTACATCATGTAGCTCTTTTCTGTAGGGAGCTATGTAATACTGCAGAAGTGCGCATGCCGTATCTTCCAGGTGTGCTTTGCGTTCGCTGCATGAAGTGCTATATACTATGAAGAAGTTGAAAGAGCTACAAAAAACCTTGGCAAAGGTCTCTGTCCTAGAGCAATCGATATTTTATATAAAGTCTGACTAAGCGCTTCCAAGGCGGATCATCAGCTCGTGCTTCTGACCAATCAAGCAAGAATTGGGAAGTACGGGGTTTAACCGAAAAGGGAAACGGAGAATAGTGGAACAATACTTTGTCACTTTATGTACGAATTTGAAACTAGTGTAAAGTACGGCCTAGGCCCCAAGCTGCCAGGAATTGAAGAAGAAGCTACATAAATTGAATAGCCTATGTCGTTGCTCTTTGCTTTCAATTCAAACTTTGCAAGAATTGTAATTACTTGAAACTGGAAACCGTTCTCAGTCAATTTTCCAAAAAACATAAAAAATATCTTTATGACTTTAGCTGTTAATATTGTAATATTGTGTGCAATCCAAAAGCATTCATACTCAACTCCGCATCTTTCGATTTCACTGCATGTTTTCAATCGCAGATCTGTACCTTAACGTACGGCTGCAGCATAGCGCTCGCCTCTTCTAATCAGACGAATGACATATTCTGCATTGCTCGCGGGCATCTCCAAAGTTTGAATGCCATAGATACTAACAGCATGACTCACCTGATGCAAGCAGACGAGGCTGGTGGGAAATAGAAGAGAATATAATACTTTGCTTCAATATCGGTAAACAGATAACTTCAGTGCTTGTCGAAATAAGCTCAGGCACAACAGGCAATCCTAGTGGGTTCTATAGTTAGTTATTGTTGAGTGCCATCACAGGTATGCATTGCAGAGCTTAATTAGAGAGCCCACAGATCCAGTAGATACCAAGATTTTGAAAGTAATAGCTAATGCATGTTGTCTCATCCAACTTTTCAATAGAATGTTGTCTCAATAATATGCTGTCTCAATGATGCGCGGGAACATACTCTAGTCTCTAAGTTAATAAATGTGCATTTGGTTGACCTGGAATTCTCAGCAGTTTCTACTGTGGAGTTCTGCGATACTTGTCTTTGTTATATGCATGTGATGGTCATTCAAGTTAACATTTTTATTGTGGATCCAGTTGGAGGGGTAGGCGAGAACATCCGAAAAATGCGAAGGCGACTAAGTCTGTTCACAGATATGGTCTCTCGACAGCAGAAAGAAAGCTTTCAATTTTTATGCTATCACATCATTTTATCTGAAGTCTTGAGCCAATATCCCCAATTATTGAAGGAGAGTTGATTTTAGTATTATACGTTAACAAACTTCTTAACCACTTGTTCCATAACAAATATTATTGTAACATCGGCCCTCTGAGATTTCAAGCAAAAAGGATTAAATCAGAGCTGTAGTATCCGCATGAAGTACATGCGGGCCAATTCATCCTTCAGATTGCAGCAAGGCTATGGCTCTCGTGTCTCACTTCAAAAAATATTTAAATAGTCCGAGAGAGCTGGATAGAAAATATATTACTCTAAGAATTTGAATTACAGCATCAAGATGAGGTTAATAGCGCTGCTCTATTTGCTTGTTGCCTCGGGTTTTGTTCACGCACAGACCACGACGGTAACCACCAACACGCTCGTAACTGGTCTTGCAAATTATCCTAGTGGTACTCTCGTTATTGATAATGGGGTTTATCTAGCCTATGATAACGTTAACAGTAATGGTCAAACAGGGCCCGCCACCCGGAATTATTTCAACAATGTCAACATCTTGGGTGAGTTATACATTGGTGATACAGGCACAGCAAACTCTTATGACAGCGTGTTCTTTCTTGGTAATTTTATAAACTCGGGAACTTTTGTTGTGAATACCGAGAATAGAACTCAGATTCCAGCAGTTGCCTATCAAGGTTCCAGTTTCCTTAACAACGGTAATATTTTTATGGTGTTCTATCAAGGCTCTTATCATAATTCCGTGGCCTTCTGGTATTGGCCTGTGTCCACTGTGAACAATGGAATTATCACGTACTATCAGACAAATCAGGATCCTTATCCTATGGTCTATTTTGGGGCACAGAACTACCCAGCTACAAATGCAGGTACCATCTGCTTATATCAAGCCAAGCTATACAGTGGTTCTCGAATTGCCGGAACAGGCTGTATCAGTGTTGGAGAGGGCGCAACATTCGATTACAATGAACCGAATGGTGTCCAAACTTTGGCTACTACTCAGACTATTTTCTTGGGGACTTCAACATCAAATCTTAATATGCGTACCGACAGTACTGGCTTAACGATAACTCTTGCTGGTTGGGGTAACGGGAATACTATCAATTTTGTTCATCATATTGCTTCCTTTTCCTACTCTGGCGACACATTGACGGTGCTAACGAATGCGGGTTCAAACAAATTTATCATTGGTGAAGGTTATGACGTAGCATTGATGACAATTGCTTCAGGAGGTACTTTCACTACAGGAGATTACCTGACATATTCCGGCCCACCACCGGCTCAACCAGCAGTTTGCCAAGTATGCCCCTCCATACCATCATTTCCAACCGCGTCACTTTCTACTGGGTCAAGTTTGTCCGCTTCATCTTTCACAACAAGTCTGTCATCATCAGCAACTTCATCATCAGGCGGGTGTCCAGAGTGTACTGAGTACACGACCACATTCACCACCACCAACTCTGCTGGTGCCTCTGAGACCGACTCTGGTGTTGTTGTTGTGACCACTGACACTGCTGGTTCTTTGACCACTACCACCTCTCTCTTCCCACAGAGCTCTGTGTCTGCTTCCGTATCTGGATGTCCAGAGTGTACTGAGTACACGACCACATTCACCACCACCAACTCTGCTGGTGCCTCTGAGACCGACTCTGGTGTTGTTGTTGTGACCACTGACACTGCTGGTTCTTTGACCACTACCACCTCTCTCTTCCCACAGAGCTCTGTGTCTGCTTCCGTATCTGGATGTCCAGAGTGTACTGAGTACACGACCACATTCACCACCACCAACTCTGCTGGTGCCTCTGAGACCGACTCTGGTGCTGTGATTGTCACCACGGATTCTGCCGGTTCGCTGACCACCAGCACTTCATGTTTCGGCAAAGCCTCTACTGTTGCCTGGGAAGAGCAGTCGACGACTGTCGTGACTGTCACATCGTGTTCCGAAAATGCTTGCTCTTGTGTTGCAATCACTACTGGTGTAACCGTTGTCACGGAAACGAAGGACGGTATTGCCACTTCTTTCACAACCTTTTGTCCGTTGACCGCTGATGCTACTGCTCGTAAGCCAATGTCTTTTACTGTGGTTACTATTACTTCTTGCTCTGCCGACAGATGTTTTACTCTATCAGTAACGAAAGGTATCAGCACTTACACGACTTACCATCCATTGGCCACGACTACTAATACCGTCTCATCATTATCATCCACTAACACTGTTAGGGATGTCTCTTCGAAAGGGAGCGAAACTGGGTCTGCTAATAAGCCACTCCAGACTACAGATATTTCCAGCACCCCGCGTGGCATTAGCACACATACAGAGGGCTCTGTGAATACATTTTCAACGGACACTACCCTTACAGCTTTGATATCCTCTTCCTCACCTGTCATTAGCACGCAGGAAGGTAGTGGTTCGAGATTAAATGAAATGAGTGCTGTCTTGGTCTTGTTGATTTCGATGTTAGGCTTAGTATTCTAAGCCGTGTTTTACTTTTCTTTTGACCACATACACATATGATTTCGTGTGAATTCTGCCGTCTATTTCTTCTAATGATATTTGGATGATTATCCAAGTAAATAAAATCTCTTGGGTGATTGCTAATAAATTGAGTTTTTTATGGTTTAACGGTAGTTGAATGGCTTTTTTGCCCACGACTTAATGGGACAGTGCAAGTTAAAATCGCAATACTGAATAATACATCTTCATGGCCCAGGATCTGCGATATCATATTAACTTCGTTTGTCACAGCATTTGCACTATTATTTAAATGCATGCCGTCCTAGGTGGTCAGAATCAGAACTAGAATAGTGACTGCAGTATCCATGAGTTGCTGCTGAGTCCACAAAAGCGCCATAAGGAGACGCCATTGTGTATTGCTTGATAGGTACGGGTCTTCCCGCACTGGGCCTCAAGGGGACACGCCCCATATGAGGTGGTTGAGAATGGTACATGTCCGCAAATGTTATGCTTTTTTGCCTAGGGACAAGCTTGTAGTGTCATGAGTGATCAGTGTGACGGACTTGGTGTCATCGTTTTAACTTACAGGGTCATGCCCAATTTTCCAATGGTCCAACGATACAACGGTCCAATCATCCGACCATTCAACCAGGCAGGGGTCCATTGGTGAGCTGTATGCCTTTTTTCCTGGACTCCGACCCGCGGTCCGATCGTAAGCGTCAGAACTATCTTCCAGGGCTTCATAAGCTCCTCATTGGCAGCCGATGGCTATGATGATGAGAGCCTTCTTATTGATTGCAGTTCCGCTCCAATAATCTGGCCAGGTGGGCCATCATATTGTATCGCCTTTGCATCCATGATTCCTATAGAACAGAGCAAACTCCAACGCGAAATTCTGGCAACAGGCCTTTGCAGCCAAAAAAATCCCTCGAACTTATGTAATTACAAGTACTTCTGTAAAACATTGCGATCTAGTCAGGTTTCTAAATTATATAGATAGTTGACTTGTTGGGTTCTATGGCACGTTGTGTGTGATGGCATTAGAGTTAGAAAGTAGTCCGAACGAGGGAGTCCACATGGTAGTCCAAAGTAGTCCAAAGTAGTCCAAAGTAGTCCAAAGTAGTCCAAGGTAGTCCTTTGAAAACATCGCCAATATATGGCTTAGTGACTCATTGACTAAAATTCTAATGTAATTGGGATTTCTAGCATCACATTGTAAATATTTCAGGGAAGGAAGTATTATGGAATATTTTCCACCCTTTTCATCAAAAGAGGACCTAAAATCTCGTTTCAAAAATAGAATGTAATTTGGAATTTGGAACACAACATAGCTCTTCTTATCACAAAGAAGAAAATAATATGAAACGTATTTGAGATCAAAACAATCCGGTCAACAACATAAGATAGGAAAATAGAAATTAGAATTTAACTACAAAATGAAATTCTTCGTGGAACGAACTCTTATGTGTGAATATGAACCAATCTGTCTGCAATTTCCTGGGTCGACTCTTGCAGGGAGTATTTTCTTTGCGGACTACCCATTGCATAGGTAGTCCACAGGTAGTCCATCAGCATCACCTCATCTGGACTACGTAGTCATTTCCCAAATTATTGGACTACTTTCCAACTCTACCGACGACGGTATTATGTTTTGGGAAAAGTTGAAACTCCGACGTGTTTTTATATGAGATGTTTGATTAATAAATGTCGGACTCTCAGGGTAAGGGAAAACGTCTGACCCCCCCCCAGAAGATCTTGGCAGTCAGTGCATCCCCAGAACTGGATAACTTGGATGTCGA
>PPLH03000049.1:0-59562 GCA_003706445.3 Williopsis mrakii
TCAATGAGGCAGGTTTTGGAGAACCTTAGCATTTGTATTTCTGCCCCACCCCCATTTGCGTTCTTTTTTAAGAAGCGTGATCGCCATCAGCACCAGGCTCCAGGCCTTATTTTCGCTTTCTCAGCTACAATCACTGGGATTATTCTCATAAAGTTTTCCATCTTTATTAGATAATTGTAAGGTGATTAAATACAGCTACACTAGAATGTTCCCCTTGTTCGAAATTGATAATCAGCCTTTCATTTCCTCTTTCCTTTAGCACGGCCGCCAAACCACCTGAGATCTCATACGCAGCTGAGGCCCCATGCTTGAAGGACTCAAGAGCAGCTAACACATCTAATGCAATAAAAGCAAACAATGACGAGGAGTTCCATTCGATATGAAGGCGCTTATAAATCTGTACAGTTAATGGGAATACTGAGACCATAGTGAGGAAGCAAATTATTTGCTGCGAGGACTGATGCAAGAGACAGTAGAGATACATCGTTGAGAAATAGTTGATGACGGATACGATTAAGCAATAACTGGTTAGATCCAGTGCACAGTTCTCTTGGAAGATCAAGCTACAAGAACAAAGCAAATAATAATACAACAACACCTATTTTAGCCAGAACTAACCTGTCTACGGGGCATCAATTTGCAAGTCTCCATTCTCGTCACGATGATCACGGGTTCCATCTTCGTTCTTCTTAAACCGCACAAAATGGTCATAGTAAAAGCAGGCAATGGCGCATAAAAAGAAACCAACAGAGATACCAAGGAAGATTAAACCCGAGACAGCCAAGCTTGTCCGTAGGTGCCTCCAAAAATAGTTGGATAGGTGGAGAAGCCAAAGAGGACGATGAGGATAAATTTAATATATAATTAAAAGACCATAAAGATTAACTCGACAATCAGAGTTTTTACCTTTACTGGAATCATCAGAGCGATGAGGAAGATGAACTTAACGAATTTCAAGGTGTGCGAGCTGTATTAGCCAATTTGATGCCTCGCCTTTTTGTTCTGGAGTTCAGAATCATCAGTTTATAAGCCCCTGGAATCAACAGAACGGGCAAGATGCTTGTGCCCGCAAACATCAAATTGACCTGCGTTGTGACTTTCCAACCTTTCTTCTTTGCGACAACTTCACCGTGACGGGCCCCAGGAAAGGGACCAAGTTGGGAGCTAAACAGAGTCCACCTAATGCTATTCCAATCATCTCGAAACCCCAGAAATCAGCAATAGTACCACCAGCGATTTCCATGGCCAAGGATGAAAAGAATCCTGCGAAAAATCCTAGAACCCCACACCGACCTAATATAAGATCATAGACCAATATCCATAGTGAACAGCATCGAGATGGGAAGGGTGCAGATATAGACAGTTCTTCCGAATATTCGGATATTGGAGCAGCCAGGGCAGGGCCAAATTCTAAACCAAGTAAGAATAATGTTATTCCAGAAATGCCCAATTCCTGCGAGATTGCATTCGAACCATCATATCAAGATACCACAAACGTACAGGGAGGAACCGAAGGAGACTTCAAGACAAAATAAATCGGCAATCATTGGGACAATCCATTTCTTGATGTATGACTAGCTTCCTGGGTTTTCCTTATCGTCTGGATTATTCCAGCCCAAAGCTCTCGGATCAGAAGCTCAGTGAGTTTCAGTCTCATTATTGCTGGACAGCGGATTCTCTGAATAAGGTACATTGAAGAGATGAGAAGCAGTTTGTTGAACGCATACTCTTGGAGGCCAAATTCCTCCACTGGGAGACCGTAGATCAAGTCTTTGTCTTTCCAGAACTTTGTGGATTTCACACTTGGGATGTTGCTTGCCAGTCCTGGTAACTCCTTATGAATATTATCAGGTAGGGCTTTTGATGCCGTGTACTTTTCGATGCTAGAATCATTGGGTGTGAGTTCTTGGGTCTTAGGAGAGGTCTCAGCAGCAAATTGTTACCACCTCAAGGTTTTTTGATGTAGATAGAAGTTCAGCATCTTCATCAACAAGGGAGACATCACACTTATTGAGGGCGGTCAGATAGGAATCAATTGGGGACCGCAACGGGTTCTCTGAACGAAGAAGTCACTGGAGGAAGCCTCTTCATCATTTGGGATATCAGAATCCCGATCCTTTTCGCTTCTGTTTTCTTTAGATCTTTATGGTGGGAGAAGAAGGATTAATTGGCCAGCAAAAAACGCCCATAAATTGGTTTCTTGGTATTATCACGTCATGTTGTGTCATCAAGGATCTATGCAAAATGTAGGGGGTTCAAAGTCCTTTAAGGCAAAATTAGGAACTGTATCATAAAATAACAGCGGATCAACAGAATGTTTCAATGGCTAGAGATCTGTAAAATTCCTTAGCCCAATTGTGGTAACCAAAGTTTTCGCCAAACGCAGACACGAACAGAAAAAATCGCCTGCATACAGATACAGATGCAGAAATGTAAGGTAGTTCGAGCGCGATAGGTTTCAGAACTTTGTGGTCAACAAATCTGTTCGTTTTTTTTTGTGCAGCGAAAGCCCACATTACTCTTGCGTAGCTTTTGCTACCATATACTGGTCGTCTGAACAACTCAACTATGGAGTTTTGACTGCCCTTCTTCGGCTGGCTTGTTCCCGCCGGCGCTTACGCACCATTAACCATATAAAGACGACAGTGGTACTAAAAGCCCTTATTTATGTGGAGATTTTGGACATCCCTATCCAGTGAGAGTGAGATAGCATGCTTAAAGAGAGCGCCTATTGATAGTTGTCTTCGGCGCATAACGCATATAGTACAATTATGGTACGCCTTGAGATGCACAGAAAAAGAAACGCCAACACTGAATCTAAACCCTTCGTATTGGAAAGTAGTTTATTCTTGTGATGGAGTATTTTTCATGAGGCGAAACCAGCAATATTCCTAGCAGATCTACCATCCGGAAGAGTTTGAAAACTAATAAATATCTGATTGCTCCTTCAAATCACAAGTGTAAATGGGCTTTTAAAATGAATAAAGTTCTATCTCTCAAAATTGGTCTCGGCCGCAGACATTCGGCAACATACAAATTGTTCTGATTGTCAGTATAATATGTGATTCCTCTGCTATGCTGACGGGATGACCAGAGATTGTAAGGAGCTGAACACTCCTTGGTTATGTTGGAGATGATTCTGCATATATGAGATAGACCGCCAACGCTCTGTGTAGAAGAGACGGGTATTTTTTCCGAATCATCTTCGTGGGACGAGAGACATGGTCCTCCAAGATTTCGGGTACACCTTGAGCGGATACAAAAAAACCTTAGCCAGGGAAGATTCTAAAGAGATCAATTTACTTTGGTCTTTACTGGCGTTTTGCAGCAAGGGCTGCTAAATAGATTCGATTAATTATATCATTATATATGTTTTTCCAAGTCCCGGAATAAAAGATAGTCCATGTTCAGATGAGCAGGAAAACCCCATGTGAGACGTACATATTTCTCGCACACCGATGCTGTGAACTGCAAGCGGTGAGATTAGAGTTCTGAATACGTGCACTTCCACTTTGCCCCTGTTGGTTCCCGCAACATACGAGACTTGATGCACTACACATATCCCTGAAATACTTCCGAGTATCTCCATGGATCTAATTCCCTGTGTTTCATAAGACATTTGATGCACCATTCATCTAATGAAGAACTACAAAGGCACCCAGAATCCGAGTCTCAACGATCTCAATCAGATTTTTAAGGAACAGCCAAATTTACGTCAGAATTTTGTGCTCCCTCAAATCGCATTATCACCATGTGCTAATCTAATTCAACCATATTGGACAACGGCAGGGAACCTATTAGCCCACGACGCGTACTGCCATCTGAGAGAAGACAGTTTCCAAAGTCCAACGCTATTTCCATCTCCAGAATCCACTCGTCCAGTTCATATTCATCCTGCTAAAAGTGTGAATCTCGCTCTTCATTCGGTTGATCATGAAACCACAGTTGTGGACATTAAAGCCCTAAAGTCCTTCCGACGAAAACTTCCGCAGTTGTGCTCTGTTTGTGGGAGAACTTACAGAAACGTATCTCGTCATATGAGAACCCATGGAGATTTTTTGCGATTCAATTGTGTCTACCCGAGAGAGAGCTGTCTCCATAAGACAGGGTCCTTCTTTAGACATTATCAATTCAAAGAACATCTGCTTCAATATCATTTCTTTTTCGATTCTTCAGTTGCAAAGAAGTCTAACAGACTCACGGAAAAGTTGATCTTAATTGGAAAGTGTTACTGTGGCAGAGAGTTGACTGCGAGGGACTTCTTGGAAAATCACATTATGACGAAAGATGAAGAAGGCCAATTCACCTGCACAGAGCTTAAAGGAAAATGGAACGTATTTTTAGGAGCACCAGAATCCGATTAAAGTTACTAACACATATATAAAAGTTCATCATTCCATCCCAAATTTATGGATTGATGATTTGAAGTTATCTATAAGACCAAGGTCATGAATGAGGAATTAAAAGGGAGTCTAATTATAGCAGCTGAACTCCCAATATGAGTATTAGTGATCGAAAAGATAAAAGTGGCATCCCTACTTCCCATAGGCCTGGTAACAGCAGCACCAAGGACGACTCTGCATCATGGGAACTCCAGTAATAATGATAAAAGTCAAAATCGCTATTGCCTACTGGGGGCGATTTTACGGGTTTGGCAATGAATTTTAAATCTGACGTAATGATTATTATCGTACTGACTTATGAGACGCTACTGGTTACTATGTTCCTAAACACATTCGCCAATAACTCAAGAGCTTCAAGAGAAATCCTCAAGGTTAATGAAGGCAGAATACTTTTGAACCCTCTTTCACACATTTGAATTTTTATAATTTTTGTCACTTCATGCCAAGATGAAGGTAACGGGATTTACATAGACGCTATCCATTTGCAGCTGGACGATTCTCCATTATTTCATAATTTCATCTCGGACCGTACAGTAATATATCCATCGGAAAGAAGACTGACCGTATAACTTTATTTCTTTACAAAGAAGCCACTGGTTCCATTCCAGGGGAGGAATATGGATGTTGAAGATAAAGCATTTCATGTGCAGAGTCTGTAGACTATGAACGGAGAAAAGGCCAAGTTCTACTACCATCGGAAATGTGACTCAGAATGATTAAAATCAACGCTTGTTCATAGAGATAAGGATTCTTGTATCAGTGCATTATGGTGTTAGGAATCTTGTTGATCGTTTTCTGCAGAGTGGAGGTGGATACAGTCTACACTGGTACAAACAGGTTTTTGGTCGATATGAGGTACAGATGGCAGAATAAATCATGTGCCACATTATGTTACAAGCTCCACTGATGGGTAGGGTTGAAAGAGTTGCTCAAGGCCATTAGAGATTCTGAATTGCATTCAATTAAATGGAAATCTCCACCAGATACGAGATGAAAGCTGAGTTCCAACTCCAATGGGATGGATGTTTCCCGTAAAAGTATCTGACCAGAGAATTTCTTATGCGGGTCACACGTGAAATCTGTGTCGGTGTTGTTTGAAGGGGAACTATTGATGTTGGCATGTTCCGAGTTCGTGATTCAGTGCCTTGGGATTTGACAATCGCCCTATGGATTGTAAATTGACCTATAAAATATCACGCCAGAAAGTTTCAGATTCACAACCAAAATGTAGGATTCTAAATGGCTAGTGTTGATTTATCTATCCGAAAATTTTAGAGATATCCCCTTGATCTAAGTTGATGCCTCGCAGCGACCTTGCAGAAAAAACAAAATTACGAGCACTCTCCGCTATAATTTAGTCGTGTGATATTACTCATCGTGGTATTACTATAATCGTAAGGGTATGGCATTCCATGTTATTGTCTTTACTACATCATTGCTGTTGAGGACATTCTTCAGACGAAAGGCTACGTCTCTGCAGGAAGCTTTCATCTATGATCTACTCTGCAAGGAAGATGGTCCCTAATCATACCTTGAACCATAAAATCACAAAACCCTTCATCGTAACTGAACATGAGCTAGGTATAACATGACTTATTTTCATGTTCTGCCGTTTGATCCTCGATCAAACTGTCCTTAGCCTCACTATCTCTCTTGATTTGTCTCTTATAAGCTCTAGTTCCCTCGACAGCGACGATTCCTTTTCCAAACAAAATACCAGGATGGTATGGAATGAAGATGACACATGTTAAGCCTATCATGAGGGCATCCAAAATCATGAAATATACTTCATGGACAATCAGGTAACCGACCCAACCTTCGGATAATTCGACGACTCTATAGATAGAACGAACGTAAACAAACAAAACTGCAACAACGACGACGATAGGGAAGAACTGAAACATTTTGTGTTCTCTCAGATGGGAATATCTCAGATTGAACTCCATATTGTTGTGGCCTTTCCTTAGATATTTGATCTTCCACAAGAAATCAAACAAGAGCCATAAGAAAATAGACATGGAGAAAACCTGGAAGGCTAGCCCACCTACCATTGTATGTGTACCACTTTTTGCAGACTCGTACTGTGTCAAACTGGTTGCAGCAATACCACCGCCTGCCGCTTGGACCGCGAGGGATATGATGTCACAGGTGATGAAAATGTACATATACCACAGTGGTTTCAAGAGAGCATATTTGGTGCCGTATATCTGGATCAACTGTCCCAGTAGATAATAAATCCCAGCCATTATGAAACAAGGAGCGATGGTCAAACAGATGATCTGGATCAAGAATGGATTTATGGACTGTGGGTCATGACCAGAGATTGTTCTTCCAATATAACCAATCATCTCTAGGGCAGTACCGATCACAAAGGAGATACCAAACCACCAGGTTCTGAACCAGGCGCCTAGAATTGCATGACAGATAATAAAAACACCCATCACGACTGACATTGCCAAGTTACCACCGAAGGAAGGAGTCATGCCATAGAGGTTATCAGCGTGGTATAATGAACTAAGTGCTTCACTTGCTGCTTGGACTGCCGCTGAAGCAGATTCAACTACCGCTGATGCAGTGGCAGTAGCTGCCAGTTCTTCATTAAGTGCGAGCGATAAAGAAGCAGTGATATAGTCGATAGAGCGGGATTGTGCAATGAGGTTGGCTCTTCCTGTCATCGTGGCAATCTTCGAATCAGCGGAGGCCAAGTCATTCTCCAGCGACGTGATCAGCGCCAGAATATTCGTTGTTGTTGATGGCATTAAAAATGTTCATCATCTTTCGACAAAGATACTGAGTTTCGTACATGTTGTTCGATCCTTATAAAGCAAATGATATATAATATGTGGGCTGTGGTGTGATAAGAGACTTTAGGGGTCCACATCAGGGCACAATCTCCTGATTTTTAAATTCGTCCAACGTGGGCAGAAGTTCTGGACCTCGGACCTAATCACAAGTAATTTACGGTTCGACTTTGCATAGGGATGCAGCGCCAACGCGATGGTAGAAAGCTATTTTGGAATTCAGTTAAATGAATATATCAGGTGAGCCTTTTACCTTATTAGCTCAGTTCTTCATTTTCATTGAAGAGACAGAAATTTCTTATAGTGTACGGAGCGCATCGTGTTCTAGTATTGCGAGATGCTCACAAAAAATAGCCCAAATCATCAACTTTGAAATCCATTAATCTTTCACTACCTGTATATTATGTCCTTGAAGTACTAGCAGGGACTAGAGCAATATGTGAGCTACGTCAGTTAGGGATTGAAAGAGATCGGTAACCAACAACAAACCTTTCTGAAGACTGGTGAAATGCCTCAGTATTGAATATGAGTAAACGGGCCGAGCCCAAAAGAAAATTATCTTATTATTGTCAGGGCCAGACGGTTACGTCAGCCCGTATCACGAGCTGGTGCCAACGTCATACAGATGCGTCAGCCCATACCATGAGTCAGGTGTCCATAGACACCCATTTCCTAAGGTATATAAGAAACCCTAAAACCCCTGCTTAACAGTGACTATGCTATAATATACAATCAATCAGAAAGGTATAAAGGATTTACTAATCGAACCTTACAAATACGAATAATATTCGATTCGTGACCATCCCTAAGAAAATTAAATTACAAAAGGCCTCGCCGAACGACCTTTATCACATACCAGGATCTGAGGGCAAATGACGGGTACGATACCAATGAGCCACTTCCAACTCAGAGTCATGCTTTTCTGCTAAGCCCTCCTCTGTTTCACCAATCTCTGATGTGTTTCCAGAGTCTGAAACTTCTATACCTTCTACTTCTATGAGTTTCACTGCCGTCACAGCTCAAACCATTGGCGCATCGTCAGCTTCCACAACAGCTATGATTACTCCTCCAGTCGATCAAATTATCACTGATGCTACTTCCGCATTTAAACCACTTGCTACTACAACCGAGAAAACTCAACATAGGATACTGTGGTCTTCTATAATAGAGAAGATGTTGAGGGTACATTCTATTACAGTAAGAGAGGAGTTCGCTATCAAGAAGTCGGCATAATATGCAAGTACTCCTATTGTGGACAAACTTTCTACACTTCCAAGCTTCAAGGTGGTATTTCAACCCTGAAGACACATCTTAAAAGTTCATGGAATCTATTCAGACACTTTCATTATGGGGGGGGGGAAGGGGTGAGCAAGAAATGGCATTATCGCTTACACAAACAAAATTCCAAGACTTGGCCTTGATGAAGTCCAAGAAGATGTCTTTGAAGTCTTCGAGTAAGATAGATAATAGTGGACAACTAAAACGACAAAAAGAGAAGACTACTGTACTACAGGTTGAGAATGAGTATATTAAAATGTTTCTAAGTGGGAACTTACCTTTTGTGCTAACGGAGAATCCTCATCTACGTAAGAAGCTAGAATTATTGAATGCTCCAAAGTGAACATTGCAGCAGCACAGAGATACTATTGTATCCGGATTCGAGGGTTGGGCAGAAGAGGTCGAGAAACAGTTACGGAAAGAGTTGGTTCTTGCTGATGCTATTTGCATATCTGTTGATGCTTGGACGTCAACGTCACAGAGCCAGTATCTATCGGTCCTGTGCAATTATGCTTCCCCAGATTTTGAATATAGGGACTGTTTCTTGAAGTTTCTCCATGTGAACTCTTATCACCGAGGGTCGAGTCTGGGAAGGCAAGTCTTTCAGATCTTGAAAAACTTTGACATACACCGCAAACGACTGGCTGTTTCTGCTGTTTCTGCTGTTTCTGCTTCTAATTACGGAACGTTGACTTCTGAGCTTCAACGTCTGATTCGTGATAACTACTCCTCACCAGACCCAGGTCCAAATCCTCTTGAAGAAACTCGGATTTCAAAGATTGGATCCTTATTTGATGCTGACACAATGTTGCAAAAGTGTATGTGTAATACTCTAAACATCATTGTATTTGAGATGCTGGGCTCTCTTAATGATGTAACAGGTGACATTAATGAAGATTTACAAGAAGATTAAAGGAATGAATGCGACAATCCATTGCGGATCGATGCCGAAAGATACCTGGTGGACATGGAAACCCATAGCCGGATTGGAAATACATCATTTGAAACGCCTATTTCTGCCGTAAGACTGTTGTTGCCTACTGTAGGCCTAGAGGTCATAGAGTGTGGTGGCGACGGAAGTTGAGTAACTGGCCGTTTTATGTAGTTTCATTTTCCTAGGCTGGACATATTGTGGATTGCCAGAGAAAGACCTGCGTAATTGTGGAGATCTCTCCCCGATTTATGGCTATACACATCATTTAAGAGTTCTGTAACTGGTAACAACGGAAACAGCTTGCCTGATATACATTATCTGATAGGATGAAAGGGTGATTGTTTGTAAGGCGCTTGGTCTTGGAGAATCTTGGCAAACTTTGGCTTCTGGAGATCGGATTGCCCATCTGTGATGAGCACCTCGTCAACATGAACAAAATAACAGTAGTTAGAAGAAAGGTAATTATTAGGGTGGGGATATGAGACTTGATACTTAGAGCCCCTGGATATTTTCTACGCTGGCAAGTTCTCCATCCTAGCCATGTCTGCTGGTTAACATGTATCAAAAGAAAATTGCGGCCTCCGAAACTTCCATGCATCCGCCGTGACATGATTTCTGCATAATACCAATACCTTACAGATGCCAAAGCTCCCACATATACTGTTAGCTTTACCAAGTTCTGATTCATATCAATTATCGTGATGATCGACAAGCTTGGATTCATATGTATAGACGAACAATACATATCATGACAGGTATTCAACAGAAGTGCTGGCAAGGAAAGAGAGATTGAGGATAATCATACTACCCCACTTTTCGCGACAAAATTCTCTTGCTCCGTCTTGTTTCTGGATCCTGGGGGGCGATTTTCTCTGAAGATCACTCTGAAATAGAACAGTCTGTTCTTTTCGACAAAGCGTCCATGCATTGTCTCTCCTACATCATTTGATAAGACACTGTGGCAAAATATCAATCACTATACAATGCAAAATTGGCCGCTGACTATGTCATTTCCATATATCATAGAAGAGGCAGGCATTAGTGTATGACAAGACGATCACGAACATTGTTCTCTTGCCCGAAATCTGTGGCCGAGACCAGTCTATTTCAATTTAGTTAGTCCCGGATCGTACTGCTAGTTGCGTCTGACAAGAAGAATATTTTTCCGATGCGAGCTTATGCGAAATCTGCAACAAGAGAACCCTAGGCCGCCAATCAGGAGCAGAGGTTATTCCGCATGACATTTCTTTTTTGGGCTTCCCCACGCTATGACAACTGGCACAATGAATTTATGAGCTTTAGCGAGCTACTAATTTGCATCCCTTTCAAGTAGGCTATCTCATCGTCAAAGGTTTGAATTTGGTGACCGAAAACGCAGTTAAGCAACAGCACGTCTCACCACTCCTTCTATGATAGACGCACAGCTCTACTTGTGGCAGGCATGCTCCAGATTCGAATTTTCATCGAGGTGTAGAAGCCTGATCAGGCAGTCAATAATATGACATATCGGGGGAGTTCCGGTAAAGCCAAACCGCTCAGTCTTCATGAAGAAGTAATCTATTGCTTCGACCTTTGACCGCACAAATGAATTGTAGAGATCTCAACATGCTGCTACAATTGCGCATACTTTTGAGGTAGTGGTAGTGTTAAGCGTTTCCTGTCAGTGTTAACCATCATCAGCCGATGTCTTTTTCGTGCTTTGGTTGTAATAATACAGTAAGAAGTAAACTTGAAACATTTCATTAGGATAAAGTCTCCTATGCCTGAGTCTAAGAACTGGAAATTTCTGTCCCTGTCTTGCAAGAATACCAACAGGCATGTAACGTTTTTGTGTGAATATGTCTTATTAGAACAGTCTAATATCAACCATATCAGCAAAACTCACGCTCTTTTTTGACTTAACGTCTTTCTTCAAACCTTTACTTGAACGTCTAACCTCTTCCAATTCGAATGGACCGCGAGAATAGAGCTGCTTCAATATTGGCTTTGCGAGTTCCTTCGTTGTCGCAGACCCCTCGTCTTCATCTCCACTGGCGTCACTATAGAAGGGTGAGCTGTCCACCGTACTTGTACTTGCTATGCTGGATATGCTGTGATGGCTCTCAACTGACGTATAGGCCGCTGATTCTGGCGAACTCAACCTTACTGATTTATTAAGCCCAAAATTCTCCTCACCCTCGCCGATCTTCACCAACGGGCCATATAGCCAAGTGATGTCACACTCCTTGTACCAGTCAACAATATCAGGAGATACCTCCTTGAGGTTATATTTCAACTTTGCCCACTTTCTCCAAGTGAGGTTCTCCAATCTCGGAATCTCTGTACTCTGTGGTACTAAGCATGTATTCACGCGAGAATTCCGCATTAGCTTCCAGCAGTTGTGTAGCTCGATCTCGATAAAATCGAATTGGAAATAGTCAATAGCAGAGAAGTCTGCTAATATGTGATTGACGCTGAAGGAGTGGCTTGTTGTGCTCTTCACCAGTACGTTGTATTGGTCATCATATGAATATGTCATGTTCTGGTACCTAGGTTTGTGCTGTTTGACCCTATAACTGACCGCGACAAGAAAGTGTGATAAAACGAAGTACTCACCTTTCTTATAGATTTCCTTCCCCACATAGATGAGTTCGTCATTAGCTTGGTGCATCAGCGAACTCAGATTTTTCCGGAGCTACATGGTACTGCAGTGAAGTTTTCTCCGGAAGATTCCTCAGAGAGAGTTCACCAGCGAATCTCCAGAGACTTTTGAGTTTCGAGAGTTTGGATTTTTCAGTGCTGTTACATCACACAGCCATAGTTCAGACTGTAATAGGATACAAAGTATAGCATGTATGTGGTTCTAGCCAGAGTCTACTAAATGTTCCTAGATCGCCTTTCGTTCTACCCCACGGAGTGCCAGTGTCATTTTCCACACCAGCTGCGCGCGCTGATACGGAAATGGATTCCTTCTTGTCATTTGCCAAATTTCGGTGTGGTTTATACATATGGAGAGGTTATGGCGTCCTCAACTTCGGCTGGCATCAGCTTCTATTGGGGCAAATCGTGATCGCTGTGACTAGCCAGCTGCCACCTCAAGAACAATGGACACTGTGGGACATTTCAATATGTATTCGACTGTTGGTATATCCCAATCCGGTCGCTAATTGTTTAGTTACACTAGGCTGAAAAGGCTGGTGGCGGAAAACATTCTGTCACGTCTTTTCAGAGAAAGTACAAAGAATCTATTGATCTCGTTAGGTTGTTGATTACAGGCGTTCATGATATTTATGGGAACCGTTGTCTCTCGGATCAAACTCACTTCCACCTCACTCACGCTGAAGACCCCCCACTCTCTTGACTCTTGCCCAGTAGATAGAACTTTTGAACATCCTTTCCAAGCCGCTCTCTGATAACTGCTAAGCTAGATGAGAATGGCGCACCCAAGCTGCGGAGAGTTCGCTATGACCACTACCACCACAAATGCTCTATCTTAATATTTGGGCACAACAACTGGAGATACCGCAACAGGCACGGAATGTCGCAGGCACTTCATAAGGGAAACATCAAGAAGCCTTTCAGATGAGCAAACCCTATTCCGTTTATCAAAGAGCCCTGAATCTGTCTGTGGAGGGTCAAATAGAATGCTCCTTGGTATGGTTTCCCAGCAGTTCAACTCCCCATCGCTAAACAAATGTTTGGAATTCAGGCTTGAAGAACTCCATGATTTGAATTTTGAAACTCTATTCCTTAAATAATTAAGAATTTGGACACCGAAGCCAAAGCAGCTTATAATAAATTATGCTATTTGAAGACCACTTTCGCCAAGAATAATCGCTGGTCATTTATGGAGGTGGGGGGGGGTAGGGCAGAACAGTTCCCTTCTAGGAATTGGTGAGAGGACACATTCGAAGACTTGGTTTCAATCATATATACACTATCGAAAGCTATTCCTTCGCCACTTATTGGTAAATATCCAGAAGACCTGAAGATTGCTTTCTTGATATTACTGTCCCTGGATCCATGGAGCGTGGGTCTGACCAATTGTGTCGAACATAAGGAAGTGGATTGCATCGCTGGTCAGATGGTGAAGGTAGCTTTGGTATCGGTGACCAAGATGTTGGTGGTGTGCGTATCGCCATGTCCAAGTTGGCGTCGATGACCATTTGTGGTAACATCCACCTGCCTGCTCGTGCCACGCCAGTCTGCTTGGGTGCTGGGACAAACCACCAGAAGCTGATTTCCTATGGCTTGTACATCGGTAGGAGGAATTGAAGAGTGGATACCACTAATTCCCCAGTTGACCAGTGCGGGAACAGCCCACAAATACCACAAAATATCAATATGGATGTTCACATCTCCATATCCCATAAAAATAGCAGAGGTGAAACGTGCTGGATAGAGCTAGTTAATCGAACAACATCAGTAATCCTGATAAAGAAAGATATGGGCACCCAGGCCACATTTGACTTATCGTCATTCTCCAGTATCTCCTTGCGGCAGGTGATTTGGTCACTCCTCTGCAAGACCCGTTTAAAGCTTGGGGAAGTATAGTTTGTAAAGAATGTGAAAGATTCGTCCTGAATCGCTAGGTAGTCTTGATGAACCTGAACAGACTCATCACGGCAGGAACAGTACCAAAAGACTGGTTTAGTCGCAACTCAAATACGCCTTAATTTGTAGAATGACACCACAAGATCTTGAATTGTTAGTCAACCTCTATATTCTTGAAGTTGACCTTCTTGACGATGTCGACCGTGAATCCGGTGGCGCCAACTCTAACGAAGTCTTAGAAGCCCAGACCAAAACAGGATATGGATTCCAAAGTCACCAAAACTCACTTGTGCGAAAGTGAGATTAGAAGTGATATTAGAAACAGCATATTCGTTATAGTTGTCAGGCTAAGAGGATCAAACGCAAGAGTGATCCAGATAGTTGTAAAATGACACGAACCTTCTTCATTTTTGGGAACACTATGGACTTAGTCTCATGGTTGTGAGAATTAACTTAAGCAGCCCGAAAATAATGTGTTCAAAAGGGCCCGTGGAATGGATCTGAAAATTGGCCTGAAAAGAACACTTGAGTTCTCGAATGAAACACCATATAGGGTATACCTGGGTCCCACATGAACTTTGTTGACGCGCTGGTGTGGTGGTGTTCAAGGACAACACCATGAAACTAGAGATTACCGTATTGACTGTGGGCTGCTGAGCGACGAAAGACTCTATTAAGAATCCCCATTTCTTAGGGAACTAAACGAGTATGAAAATACAAAAGCTGGGACCTTGAATGGCAACTCTGTCTATTCTGAGATTATCAGTGGCTCATATTCAACTAATGTCCCTTTTCGAACGATCTTGTTTTATGAGAGAATTAGCGGGATTTTCGATTGGCGTATTCGGGTGATCCTCCCCAAGAAGTCCAATCAGCCACCCCCTTTGTTGTGTTCGAAGGGCCAGGGTATTTGAGATTGCATGGACATTATTAGTAGAGGCAGGTTTTGTGACAGCTCGTAGAAAGTTTCTGAGATAGAACTTCTTCACTTTGTACCCCCTGCGATAGACGAAATGCGAAGAAAAATAGTCAAATGATTCCTAGTTGCGTTGTGAGAGCGGTGTAAATTTCTCTTGAGATTAGAATATTTCCCTCATCAAAGAACATAGAGGTTATCATGAGAAAAAGAGAGGCGACCATCCATGTGATATGGTTGGGTTGTTAATAACAAAAATGCATTTGGATCTGTCGTAGATGCCCTAATCACATTGCTGTTTGATTCATTTACAGACATTTGCTTCACTATCTCTAAGGTCAGATATCGCAGATGAAGTATTGGAGTGTCTCTCTGACCTGGCCAAAGGGCAGGTGATAGAGAGCAAGCACACGTAATAATTCCTGCCTTACGTATTTCGACATTTTCATTTAGGTACCAATATGACACCACATATTGTCCCGGTTGTACTACCAAAATCTTTGGGATGGGACACTTCATATTTCCAATCTCGAATTCTTGTAATTGACGTCTTGGCCACCAGTTTTATTATTCGAATAGATTGATTTGACATTGAAAATAAGAAAAAAATATTGCATTAAGGGAGAGAAAAAATGAAACATGGGATGGACTGAGTTTGCTTTGAGGGTTTTACCTGATCGGTATCATGGGCTTCTTCGGGCCAAGCATGTAAATTTTGATATGGGACTAGTCGACCAGTGAAGATAACCAAAACTACAATAACAAAAAATATAGGGTGTAAGCAGACAGTCAAACTAGTTTTTCTTATATGAATTTCTTTTGCAATTATCTTCTCTCCCTAGCCCGTAGATTCTATTAGCAGAAAAACTGCACAGCACTGGAATGAGAAAATGACATTCTTGATACCAAATCAAATTGGAGTTTAGATCCACACACCGTTTAACTAGACTTCTATTTGGAGAAGAGGTTTAGTGTTGAGAGCCAAGCTTGTACTATGACATCATCCTCTCGCTAATTCTCAAAGTCTGTATCTGAAATGTGGGTTTTCCTTGTCAGTCATGTCCGCAAATTCATAATATTCGAGTATAGTTAGGGGATCATCTTTAAGAATCGCCATGTCTCTATCCTTCCTGCGATTACTAATCCAATAATTCAAATAGATGGCAGCGATGATTAACAATGTAGCAGAGTCGCAAACCACAATACTGATTTTAGCACCATAATATGATGGAGCTTGTTTAGAGAGGAATGTTTTGGGCCCAACTATATTTCCAACACAGTATCCTATCAAAAAAATAGCGTTTGAAGTGATCTTTTTAGTGTGACCAGCAGTGTTGGATGCAAAACAAGAAAGGGCACATATAGTAGTCACTGGATAAACATACATCAAATAATATCCGGCTAGCCTAACATTTTTGTGGTCAGCGAAAGCTAGCATACATGAAGCGGCTAAAGCAATCATCATTGCAATCAGAGAAATGGCCATTCTGTGCGGGATAACTGAATGGCTTGCTGCAAATAAGATACATCCAACAAACTCGACTGCACCGCACGGCATGTTCATCAGCAAAGATTCCTTGGCACTATAACGAAAATCAATGTGCAGAAGGATGCTACCAAAGTTAGTTAAGGCACCGTTAGGGATATTTGACGCAATCCCGAAGAAAAAGTAAAGCCAAGTATTGAGATCAAACATTGCCTCTTTGAACTGGTACATCTTGAAATGCTTATTGCCAAATCCCTGTTGATTGGTTCTTATTCTCTCCACAACTAACTTTCTATCTTCATCACTCAAAAACCACGCTTCCGAAGGATAGTCTGGTATATGAAAGAAGAATAGAACACCGGTTGCAATTGTCATTAGACCGGTGACAATAAAGAGCACCTTCCACCCTTCTACTGAATAATATGTGTCGTGTAGGAGGATTCCATATGCTATAGCACCGCCAATTATGATTCCAAGCCCGTTACACGCAAACCAACAAGCCGTTCTCAAAAAATGCTCTTCTGCCCTATACCATTGGCTAGTGAGAATGACCATAGCAGGAGTAACCGCTGATTCTAGCATACCTAGAATTGTTCTTAACGTAATGATACCAGCAAAAGTTTTTGGAGTAGCATGCAAGCACAAGATAATACCCCATAACAAGATGAACGCAGATGTCGTCTTGGCAAGTGGAAATCTCTGTAGTATCCCACTTGCAGGGAACACAAACGCAAGGTACGCAAGGTAAAACGCAGTTCCACACCATGAATACATTTCACGAATCATTTTAAAGTATTCTTGGAACCCCATAACATCGGCGTATGATGTTGTTGTTTTATCCATGAATTGGAAGGCATACAACATACAAATAAGTGGAAGCAGATATAGATCAATCTTCCTCAAAATCCTTTTGTTGGTACTTTTATCGAGAACGACTCCATCTAGATTCAACGCGGCTTTCATTGCCTCGTCAACATCGCCAGTGACATTGACAAGTTTGCCTCCAGCAGACGTAAAACTTGTGATCACATCAAGAGTACCAATATTGTCGTGGGTGAAGGACATAATAGGTTCCACCGTTTCGCTTCCGCGTGCCTCTTTTTGGGACATTCCTAGTACTTTCGAACTGTTGATTTTGGGTTTACGGCTGAGCACATCCTTAGATATTCATCAATGTGCGGTTCTCTCCCTTTAAATACTTTTTTCTCTTTCTTTTTCCAAGTCAGCTCTCTCTCCATATTCTCTTATCTTTGCTTCTCTTCCTATTGGAAGAAAAGGGTCGGATCATGCAGATGCGGCTGCAGAAAATGGCCCTGAGTAAAGTTGTGGCCCGTTAGTTTCCGCAAGGGCCATTTGAACTGCAGGATCAGGGTAACCAGTACCTGTAAGAAGAAAGCGAGGTTTATTTGAACGCAGTCGTTGTATTCAGAGATGTTACCTTCAAAAGTTTGTGACAGACTCTGAAATTCAGGGAAAAGATCAGAATCGACTTATCAGACACATCTCAGTCCAAAGTGGCAATATTTGACTTAGCAATAGTTGAATTTGTGATATCCCAACCCAATTCGAATTTGACATCCAGTGGGAACTCCAGAGGTAAAGATTGAGAGTAACCTTTCTTTACGGTCACCACAAGCTCGTTACCCTTGGAATTTGTCTCCTTGAGATTGGAGGGGAAGGCTTGCTTGAGGGAGGCGATCCTGGAACTTCTCTTGTTGCACTAAATTCAGTTGTGTGCCTGATGATTTCATAAGACGAAGGAAATCAATTATCTTTGTCCAAGGGATCCTCTGCACTTTGGCCCTCCACATATGCACTGCTTCCTTTCTTGTCTGATGGTGGGTTCACATTCAAATCTGGGTATCTTAGCGAGGAGTGGCACACTTGCCGCTCCACCACTGCCGCATAACGAATCCTCAATACCGCCCTCCAACAAAAAAAAACCTCTGTTCATTCTTACCATCATTGTGAAACCCTGAGCAGCTGAAGACTTGAAATGCATTCCCCTGGTACATTCCATCAATCTTCTTGTTTTCTGGGAACATATGAAGCACAGCCTAACAGAAGTTAGCTTTATCGTCAGCCAGAGTGGATAATCTTGAACACAGGTAGCTTCCATTATATCTCTTCTATTTGGCTGAACAGCTTGCCCAATATTATTCTATTAATTTTTGCTCGTTTATCCCTCATGCCTATATTGTAACGAGTTGAACCCGATAGAGCTTTCAAAACTTACAAATAGCTCGACCAATCCCATTCCTCAGACTCGAACAATTTTACATTTTTAGCTTTTGCTACCCCTGATTCCGTTCGAGAATAAAAACTGCGAAAGTTGGGCGACTCTTATGGGGCAGTTCCGAACCGGTGTGTAGATTCCAAGCCTCTGGCTAGTTTTATATATCATTGGTCAAAGAACAGAAGTCGCTTCAGACTGATGTGCCCTAATGGCGGTGGCTTACACGTCTTCTGAGGACATGGACTTGACGTTGAATATAACAGCAAGGGAATCTCCCTTGAGCTTCAGGGATGTGCAAATCTCCACTTGCTTGTACGACCTTTCAAATGACATGCTATGGTCTTGCAATTTTATCCACATTGAAAATTTTGACTAGATCCTTATCAGAGGGCGATAGGATCAGCTGTATTATTGTTCGATAAATGACCATTATCTGTGAATAGAAAGGGAATCTTGACACTCACAGCTGAACATGAGAATCGCCCGCTCTGAGATCCCATAGTGATAGCAACTCATTATCTACGTGGCTTGCTACTGGTATATCTCTCTACATATCAGGGCTTTTTGAGCTTCTTAAGGAAAGCTCCACTGTGTGTTCGGCAAGAAAACTACGCGAAAATCCTATAAGGTAATTTACTGTAGTCATATTTAAAACATTATGTCCTATCTGTTTGCATGAATAATTATGAATCAGATACCTAGAGCTATGATGTCACACAACGTCCATTAGTAACCTATGAGCTTCTGGTAATGTCTCACACCCATTTTGCCGTAGGCACAAAGTATGTGTCCTTTACATGTAGTTCCTGAAGCAGACCACCCAGTGGAACTCTCACTATCATTCTCGATAATGTCGTCTTGGTATATATGAGTTATCAAAGCTTAAAGTGTTTGTAAGAATCTTGGAAATCAACCAACTCCTCTACACTTTCAAATAAGTGGTTCTGCTTTTCATTCTTGAAATCCTCTCTTTTGGTACACGCATATCGAGATTTGAGTACCAGAATTCATTTACGGTCGTGTTGCTTGAGAACTATGTTTTCCTAGGAATAGTGACTGCATGAAGCTCTTGTCCAAATCCGTTATTAGGATGAACTCCATATCCATGACAACGGTCTTCTGATATGAAGATAAAACGTGACCCAGGAATTTGATAACCTACTCTTATGTAATTATTTTTGCAATCAGCTGATACAGCGAAGGAAATATCAACAATGTAGAATTCCAAAAATTAGTGGAAGATCTTTGTTTCCATGTCTGCCAAGTGACGAATGTCAGTATCGATATTAGGGATCTTCAGTGCACCTTTGAGGTTATGGTCTCTTGGAGGGCTGAAATTCAAAGTACCAGCAGCACGGGCCGAGACCACACTTTTGGCCATAAATCGTCGAAATGGCGCATCCATACAAAAATGATATTGCTTGTGGTTCCCAATAGAGCAGGAAGTAATATCAGCTTATCTAAGCACAATTGACCAAGTTATCTCAGGCTCTCAGTTTCTAGTATCTAGATATTCTTAGCAGCCATCTTCTATGGAAATATGCTGATACAATGCCGTGATGTCTGTTTTTTCGTATTTTCTGCAAACAGCTATATGTTTCCAACAGCAAGTTCCCTAAGTTTGTTTATTATTGCTTATCACCTTATGATACCATACCTATTAACGTTATGACACCAGTCTTGAGGAATTGAGTGCTGCCATTCTAAATGATTTTTTTTTACCAAGCTCAATTTGTTACTGAGTGCTTGAGGAACAAGCACGCACAGTAAGGATTGTGCTACATACTAAAGATAAGAAAATAAATTTGACAATGAGCTCTCCTCAAACTTCTACTCATAGCTGATCAAAATTCTTCAACATATATGCACAGTTGTATAACATACTAAGGTTTGAGATATGCGATATACCAATGGCACTCCCACGAGGTTATGCTCTTGACCATGCACAAGGCTGTGCATATCGTAAAGTGTCTTATATTGATACGCCGTAATTCTGCCAAAGTACACAGCATGTCGGTCGGAATGACCGCTGCAGTATATCGATCTTACAGCATTTATACTTCCTTATTAGATACTGAAAGCCCAAATCTGCTGGCGAGCCACTAACCGAAAATTTTCCAACCCACCCTGCACCATGTTTTTGAGCTGGGAAAGGCTTATAAGGACAGCAACCCCGACCTTCGTGGTATCATTCTTTTTTACATACACATAGAACTAAGCACAATGGAATACAAGACCATCGTTGTGGCCCTGGCTTCCGCTGCTGCTGTACAGGCTGCTAACTCTTCCTACAAGACCTACGAGACCAACGGTACTGGCGTGTTGAATGGTATTGCTGCTTCCAACGCCATGAGTCCTGGCATCTTTGGTGCTGCTATTGCTGCTGCTGCTGCTTTTATTTTCTAAGTTTGTTAAAGGACTACAGAAAGAATTCTTTTCTGTTAAAGAAAGTGTCTTACTATTATAACATAACATAGCTCTCTCTGGTTATCTGTGTTTACAAACAAAGTTTTGTTGATGCAACTGTGTTTGATGTGTTATTATTACTTTAGTATAATAGAAGGAGTAATCATTATTTACAGAGGAACTGCGGTGCACCTTCTGAATTGAGATCAGATGACCTATTGGCAGATCTCATGATTTACCTGTAGGTATCATGTGCGAAAGCTCAGTGTTATGCAGTGAATGATTCTCAAAAGGAGGCGGTAACTAGGAAACCGAGATTTAGGTTCCAAGGCTTCAGCAGCACGTACGGAAATTTACTCCGAGTGCCGCTTCTAATTAGAACGTTACTGGCTAAAGGTGGCATCGTTCATATGGACACCATTCTTGATCCCACATACTCTTGTATATAGGAAAACCCCTTCGAGATACTATTTCCGAATAACTTCTAGTAAGTCTAGGGCGCATGAAGTGATAATTTTCAAGAACGGGTTCTTGTCTGTCTAGGGCTTACATTACATTTTTTATGGAAGGTTACAGATACGTTTACCTGGCTTGATTGGGTTAAATGTCTGAACAGTCTCTCTATTGGAAGTCCACGGTGAAATAATTATCTTTTTGTGTACCACAGGTTCTACATTAGGTTTAGACGATAAACTTCGACAATCCAGACGAATAAGGGAATTGATAAGCTCTATTCCCTCAGAGAAGTTGTTTCACTGAAAAGATTGTCTGTCCATCTAATAGAGAAAACCCATCAACTATATTTCATTATTTCAGTGAGCCTCTATGACTGCCATCATATGCTCTGATGTATCATATTTATAGAAAGGTTGTAATGCTGCGGCTCGCTCTCATCAGGGATGCACTTACCATACAATAAACCCGAATCATGTTCCGCTGTCAGACTGTTGAGAGTGTGTGTCCAATTCCAATAATAATGATGATTAACCACTACTTTTAAAGAGTGGGGACGGAAGATGCATAGTACCCCATTAGGATGAGATCTAATGACCTTCATTCAATTCGACAATTGATTGCACTGTTTGGACGAATATGAAAATTTGTAATCAATTACACAATAACTATCTAGTTTAGGAGATTCTCCCGTTGTGGCGAGCTACGGTCTTGAAAGGGACCAATATACAGAGAGTCTTCCCATTCAGTGCCACCGCTACTGACAAGTAAATACGAATTTATTACATTTGATGTTTACTAGCTAGAGAGGGGCACGGATACGTTGGTTAGGATTCTGCACTAGTACTGTTGTGATTCTGATGATTAATGAACCAACAGCGACCTAATAATCATATTCATAAAACAAAGGTCTTATTTATACATGGATGTAATTTGTTAGAGATGATCGTCAGGATTTAGAAAGTTCTTACTGAAAGGATCGGGGGGAGAATATTACCTACGGACCTATTACAAGACCCCTAAGGTTATAGATCCCATCACAAGAAATCATTGTTGAGAATTTCAGGAATGCGTTTACTAATGATCACATCATGCTGTTTTCTATTTTTTGGTTATCTAAGTCATGGTAAGAAGACATCATTACCTTGTTCGATAGCCCTCTGAGTATGGTAGACAATGTCGTTAGACTCCCATGGATAAGCGATCCAAACATCACCGACCTCTCTAGCAGCAATGTAGTTATTTTCATTATATACATCTGGTGGTAGCTCTGCTTTTTTTGGCTTATTCTTATTGTGTAGAATAAAGATACCGAATTTTGTTCCCGATTTCTCTACAGAGATGTCCTTGGCCTTACATTGCTTCTCCAAGTCCTTCTTCAACTCCGAAACCGCATAATGTAGAGTGGTTCTTGTATCATCCACCTCATCCACGATAAGAATATTCCTACCTATCAACGTGAAGTCTGTGGAAGTATAGTCCAGCCATTGAGTACGCACAACCTGTTTTCCAACGGTCTCCTTCAGTGTGGAGACACTTCCAACATCTTCGTACAATGACAACCCGACGCTCATGATACGGACGTTAGGTTTCCCTGACTCCTTCAAGAAAGTACGTACAAATCTGGTTGGAACGAGTCCACCACCAGCAAGGCACACTAAGAGATCAGGGTCGAACTCCTTCAACTTGGTTTGGGACTCCTGGATGAGCTGGTGAATATGGTTGTACGAAATGTAAATTTTCGAGGCCTCGACGTCATCTTCGTCCATTCTTTCGGGACCGCTTCACTGTGAGAATAGCTGGGAAGGAAGAATCCAACCTTGTGAGGAGAAGCCACAGCTTAAGTATACTTGTTCAAAACTTGGATCAATGCAGCACTCTCATGAAGACCGTCGGCCCGGAGTTGAATGCCGGTGGCTTTTGCACCCAAAGGAAGAAGTGCCAAAATTCAAAAAGACATCATCCGCTCTTCAAAAGAGATAAGGAGATGCACACACTGATAAGAACACAAACAGACGAGCGAGCCTTTCTTCTAAAGTTCCAGTGGCTGCCCAGCATGGACAGGATTTTGTTGCCTTCTTGTAAATCGCTTCACCTCCCTGTCACACCGTTATCTCATTGTAGAAGAAGCTCATTGCAGCGGGCTTCACTGAGCTCTCTGGGCGCCCCCACTGGGATGGAATAGCTCAACGGGGCCACAAGTACTTCGCCAGTAGAAGCAGTTCTTCAATCATTGCCTTCCCAGGAGATGCCCTACGGGTCCCAGGGAACGGTGTTGCCATCGTAGATGCTGATACTGATTCTCCGTGGCTTAAGACCAGGCTAATCTCTCGATGAGAAATCTGCTGAAGCTTCTATTCCATACAGGCCAATGTAGAAATGTGCGATGGTGGCATTTGGCATTCATCGCTCCACTCTGACTTGTCCTTGGGTGTCGTGTTATGGTTCATGAAAATAGAAAATGCTTGTGGAAGTTGATCTCAACATACACAAGTGCTGCGTATCCGCTAGGGCAGAGTCGTCAAACGCCAGTTCGAATTTGACAAGGGGAATAGGTTATTTCCGATTGTAGCCTTGGCAAACGCCGTCTATAAACACCTATCCAGTATTGTAGAGATGAAGAATCCAAAATCTCTCTAGTGCAGTTCCAATTGTTGCCGACCGTTTTTGAATAACACAGCAAGCGTATGGCAGTTGGGTGTTTCTGAAGTAGGTGTAGAGGTATCCAAAGTCGAAGACTTCGAGTTCATCTTTTATGACAGTGAAATCTCTTATATTGCTGGCCTCATAACAAGTTCTTTATTTGTAGGTGAAATAACTTGACGTCCTGCTCCATTCCTGATGAGGACTTTATAAAGTCTTCCACTTTGCAATTCTTTTCGGAAGATCTGAGATCCGTTTCGTTTCTTTCGAGCATGAGGAGAAATTTCCCTCTTCTCCTGGGAGTCGCTGCTAATTGTTATGCCAAGGCCAAAAGACTAGATGCTCTCTTTACGACTATTCATTGATGACATGTCTCCCTTGAATGATTTTACTAATTTATACGTTGAAGATGTTGGTGTAATCCTCATCGTTGGTCTACCATCCACTGCTACCTAGTCTAAGCAGATCTTCTTACGAGGTGCGTTTAGAAATTCTGACTTTCCTGTCTTCTGCGGAATGTCTTCAAGCCTTCCTAGCACCACATCATGGATCGAAGATTGCTACAGTCCCTCCTGATATTGACAACTGTGCAAGAACAACCTATGTTCATCAAAAGCCAGTCTACATAGACTTTCCACTGCGGGAGAGGCCAGCTGACCACCAACATCTGATTATCTCAAAAGGCCGACACTTCTTCTACCTCTACTTCCCTATGAATTCTACTGGCTCCACAACTCTAACCACTGACCCATCGCCGACTTCCACTACATATGTGATTAGTCCAGCATATCAAATTATCACTGAGCCACCCCTCCATTTAGACCTCTCGAAACCGCAGCTGAAAGAACGCAAAAAGGATTAAGATGGTCTTTCCATTATAGAGAAGATGTCGAGGGTACCTTCTTTCATAATAAAAGAGAGGAGTTTAGAAGTACGATTTTCGCATAAAGATCTGCAAGTATTAATATTGTGGACAGAGCTTTCTTCATTCCAATCTTCAAAGTGGTCGCTCAAACATGACGACACGTCTTGAGATTAATGGAATCTATTTACACACTTTGATGTTGGGAGGTGAGAGAGTGAGCGAGCAATAGCGTTGTCACTGATACACACAGAATCGTAGACTTGGCTTTGATGAAGCCCAAAAAGGTGACTTTGGGGTGATTTCATAGGGCGGCTGAATCACTATAGCTTCTGCTTTAGTCAAGAAATACTACCAGTGGCAGTTAAGAAAGTTAAAAACTATAATTAGACAATCTAAAAGGGTGAATACGAAGTCTTATTCCCCGAACGGATGACGAAGTGAGGCGAAGTCGCTTTACGCAGTAGCTTTCATGATAACACCAGAACCAAAAGTTGGGACACCACCAAGAGTACCAAAGACATCACCAAGATACTCGTCAGTAGAGAAGGCTCCTTGGCCATACAGCTCGTCCCAGTTTTCCAAGATGTCCTTGACAATAGGGTACCCTGCTTTCCAGATGTTTGTGATGGCAACACTGGAACCGCCCTGTGAGACATTCTTGAAGAAATGAACAGCATCGTTCTGGAGCGATGGTGGAGCTCTGGCAAAGTCGGAGATGGTCCTCATGACAATGATACGAGAGTAGTCGACAAGGCCAAAGAGGTGGGCCCTCATCATGGACTCGAGCGTGGCGTTGTCTTCCTGGGCTGTAGAACAGTACGTTGCGCTGCCGTTGGTCATTACCTGTGTCAGGTTACCGAAGTAGAAGGAGAGGACATCGCCAGCCCAGTAGGTGTCAGATGTCAGCACATCACACTTAGAGAAAGTTGGGAGTTCATTGGCAGGAGCGTAATCGTATAGAGCTCTGAAAGCAGCATTGCCACTGGTGCCATTGGAAAGGACAGCGTTTGAGGACGCAATGTCAAAAGCTCTGTCTCTAAGAACCGGGTTCACTCTGAAGATCTCAGAGCCATACCAACCCTCTGGGAAGGCAAGTGGAGAATCTGTATCGAACGGGAAGTAGCCTGTAGTCCAATTATAGCTTTCCGGAACCTCCTTGGAGTCGATCTGGTACTCGAGGGCAACCTGGACAGCATATTCAGCAAATGTGACGGAACCCAAGGTTACCAAGGATGGCTCACCACCAGCAATACCGGCAATGAGGAAGTAGGTCTCGCTGAGGTCAAACAACGGGGAAAGTGTAACGGCGGTAACTGTAGCAGCGGCGTTAATCTCGGACTCACCGGTAATGAACTGGCACACCTCGTAGTCGTGAGTGCAGTGAACCCATGGAAAGAGCGGAGAGAGACCCGGGACGGTGATATTATGCACAAAGTCCATGTTGGTGTACCACGTACCAATGGCCTCCTTGCCGAACATGGAGACAATCATCACCTTCGGCTTGTGGGCGTACGGGTTCTTATAGATATCAAATTTGCTAAGCCCCAGGCAAACATCAGACTCGTCTGTGTCTGGGATAGAGATGGTATTCGTCGATTCTTGGGTGACCAAAGAAGATGAGGAGTAGCAAGAGGTTGTGACGGTGGTGGTCTGAACGTTGATGTTGGTTACAGTGACGACTTCACGCTTGGCGAGCGCCTCCTTGACTGGGTTGGCGTACACAAGACCAAGATATCCGAGAAGAAACGAGTGACTGAGCTTCATTGTTGATGGAGTCTCATGCTAGGATGAAACATGGCCAAAAAAGAAGCTGAGATTCATAGCCTGTATTTATACACTTTCCTGCAGTGAGCAACAGAGGCGTACCCATAATTTTCGAAAGCGCATCAATTATGTGCTTATCTGCCGGAGAAATTATCGCTTATCTGTCGGAGAAATTATGACTTATCGCCATCGGACTCCGTGTGCGGCATTGCCTAGCCTTAGGCAGCGGCATAGCTACCAACGGCCCAAATGGCCCGCGTGAAAGCGAAGAACAATCTGTTAAAGCTTATGAAGACTGTCAATTGGCCCACATTTATTGCTAGAGTTGGGTAGGATCATACAAGAAGGCTGATCCGTGATCCGAGAGGATCCGAGCATCACTCATAACCATTCCGAATTAGGTAACTTTTTAGTTCTGCATCAAGAAAGGAGAACGCGTCGTATTCTCAACATTTCAATCATATTTCAAGAGTTGAATCATGTCAGGAATTCATACAACCATTTCAAGTTGTGGAGTCTCAGCAGTTTAGAACACTTCTCAAGCTGTTGAAAGCTCCAGATGCGGTATGTAAGATGTCGGCAAGAACTTTGACACGAAAGATTCGTGATATGGCTGAATCACAGAAGGAGTTATTGATAATGGACCTAACAGAAGCCCTCGGTTATTGTCTCTCTTTTGATCTTTGGACATCACCGTCAGGGCTGCAGTATCTTTCCCTCATTGTGCACTACTCAAGCGAACTCTTCGTATACAAAGAGGGGCTCCTTGACTTCATTGAAGTTGGCTCTGATCACAGTGGGGAAACCCTCGCGCAGTACGTCTTTGAGTCATTGGAACGCAATGGTATTGAAGACCGATTGGTGGCGTGTTGTGCTGATAATGCATCAAACAATGCTACTCTTGTTAAGACGCTGGAGCTATTGGTGAAGGAATCATGTACTAAGCCGGAGAAGCAGGTTTCAGCATTGAACAATTCTGAAACCTGTCAACTTCGTTGTACAGCTCATAGTATCAATCTCGCTGTCATGGAGATTATCAAGGCTGTTGCTCTAGGATGTACAGATGGAAGTGATGACCATCAAGGCTTTTCATTAGATGATTCGCTGACACGAGATATCAACGCTGATTCAAACCTAGAGGTAGATGCTGAAGGCTATTCAATATTGGGCAACAGAAATCTCTACGGCTCGATAACATTCAGAGCTGCTATGAATTCACCTATAACAAAACTGAGAGAGGTTTTGAAGCTGTTGAAGTACAGTCCAAAACTGCAGTCCCTTCTTAAACGGGAGCTCCAAGATGAGAACGAATTTCGTGCCATAAAACTGGATGTCCGAACAAGATGGAATAGTCTCTACGACATGTTGTCATATTCATTGAAGTTCAAGCAAGGAATTGAAGCATTCCTTTCGAAACTTGCTAAAAAGCGTTATTCTGATGAAACCCGAACGTGTTTAAAGTACAGCGGTTTGTTCGGAGAACTCAAGCTCACCACTCAGGAATGGGATTTTATTAGAATCACTTGTGGAGTGCTCTCTTTTTTTAATGAAATAACGCTTAGCTTCAGTACAAAGACCAGCAACACTGAGGGAGACTTGGCCACATATTATGTGATAACAGATTTTTTTGATACAATACTTGATGGTACCACTGAAGCCAAGGAAGGACTCTATGAAGATCTAGGTATAATGAATATCTTGCAAGGTCAGTCAGGGTTGCCGAAAGACCTCATAAAAGGCAAGGGAGAAACACAGAAAGTATTATGATCTATTGAATGGAACAGACTTTTCTTACATTGGGTGTCTTCTGGATCCTAGATTGAAGAGAAGGTTTATCGAGCAGCACCTAACTATACTGGATGCTGAAAATATTACCAAGGAGTGTACCCGTACGTTATGCGAATATGATTCGGTTCTTGGCAGAATCCCTGAACTAGCTAAGGAGCGAACAGAACCAATTGCTGCTGCAGGACGCCGTGGATATGTTCCTCAGCAGCTGAGGAGACAAATGGAACAAGCATCTCGTTCTTCGCCAATAAACTCTGTCGAAAGAGAGATGAGACAATTCCAAGAGCTTCCTTCATTATCTTTTGATGAAAATCTCAACGTTTTGGAATATTGGAGACAAAATAGATTTCTGTATCCAAGATTATCCAGACTAGCTAAGATCTTTTTGACCATTCCAACAACATCAGTATCAACGGAAAGATCATTCAGTATTGTCAGAGGACTTCTCTCTTTTAGACGAAATCGTATGTCTTCGTCCATGTTGTCATCTCTAATGATCCTGAGGGTTAATGACGAACTTTATATTTTAGCATCTTACATATTTGAAGATGGGAATGGTAAACATCGCATAATAGGATATAATATCGTAGAGATGTGGAACTTGAATTTCTGGCTTAGCTAGAATTCTGAGAGATGTGTTGGGAAAATTCAAAGCCAATGTTGTTAAATCACATTTATTAGTGTGCAGCTTTGGAAATGGTTCCTTGATGAATCTCCAGGGCCTGATCGCATTCCACCATTTTATCAAAATGTCATAAAAATCAACAAATATCGTATGTGTTATCTTTGAATGATTTAAGTCAGCTAATATAGATCTAGTAACACTGTGTAAGGTTCGATTAGTAAATCCTTTATACCTTTCTGATTGATTGTATATTATAGCATAGTCACTGTTAAGCAGGGGTTTTAGGGTTTCTTATATACCTTAGGAAATGGGTGTCTATGGACACCTGACTCATGGTATGGGCTGACGCATCTGTATGATGATGGCACCAGCTCGTGATACGGGCTGACGTAACCGTCTGGCCCTGACACACTGATCGTTATATTATCATGCCATTTACTAAAATAGAGGGTAGTCAACCAATTGAACTACCCTTTGCTACCCCTACCTGAGTAGAGGGTATTTTCGGGTACTTTTTCTACCCATGACGGATCTCTAGAATAAACTTCTCTACTCTTCTTGTGCGGAGGTTTTCCAGATCTCACCCAGTCGTGCAATGGACAAACGGCTTCCTAAGGATGACTTTAACTTCCGCTCTAAAAAGTCTAATTCCAGTCTAGACTCAGAAGAAACGGCCATCGATGGCTGCGGCAGTGGAGAGTTCGAAAACACAAATTTCTGGGGCTCGTTGTTGTCACACGGCTCAGATAGTGACTTGACCAAAAAGAATCACTTTTATCTTCAAACTCAGTGCCACACTCAACCTCAGTGCCACACTCAACCTCAGTGCCACACTCAAGCTCAGTCTCAACTTCGAACTAAGTTTCATGTTCAAACTCACCCCATCATAATTGTGAGTTAATAGAGTAGGACAGACATTCTAACAGTATACCGGCAACTCCTTCTACAAGTTTAATAGAAGCCCATATTCCCACTGTAATATTGATTGGTATGTACGTTCATATGTGAAACCGGAGACTGCAGAGATACTGGGCACAAAGTATTGGATAATGTGCAATTTCCGCTTTGGTACAGCGTTGGGAAATCGCACCTATTGCCCAAACGACAATCGGTAAAAGTTCTTGGTAACTCTTCGGCCATGAAGCTGAGTGATTTTTTTTTGCTTCTGTAATTGCATTCTTAGTTTTATCTGATTCAGTTCTGGAAAGTGTTACTTCCCAGACATATTCGGTTTCACAGTATTGCCACTGCCAATTTTCTCATAGAAATTTTCGGGATCAAACATTCTATCATTTGTGCATTTTATCAAACTCTCATCGATGATAAACCACTCCATTTTTGCCACCTCCTTGTGAAGTGTGATATCAAATGTTTCCGCTGAAATAGTCGTCAAATCGTATCCCTGAGCTTCTTAGTTTACTTCGTCAAGAAGAAAAGTCCTACCGTAGCAACTTTAATTGGCTCTCTATGAAGTATCTCAGTATTCTGAGAACAGTTGACCCCTCAATTCAGTACGGTTTCTCGAAGTCAGGCGCAAAAAGGCCTCGACCAAGAAAGGATCATCTGGACTATAAATAAAACACATCAAGAGGAAACCTTAAAAACGAAATTAGTGTACAGCAGAATTTGACAATCCCGATTTCTGCCGAAGTCCAAAACTTATTACGCCATTGCATCACCTTTCACGGGGGAACCTCACTGATGGTTGAAGCATCGAGTTATCAATAATCATGAAGTGCCTTCAAAGTCTATGTCAGCGCATGGTAAGGCCATGCTCCCGTCCATACAGAAAAGAACCCCAATTTTGAGCAATATTAATTCCGAACAATGATTTAGCTTGTGCCCACATGACACCACAGCGGAGCTGATGGTTCCAAGCGTTTTCGATGCTCGCGTCTATTTTTCCACAAAAACTCCGAACATTTTCCGAAATACTACTAACCGCTAAACGGTTATGTCAACTAGAAGTAAAACAACAAAAGATAAAAGATAGGAAATCGGAGAGGAACTCGCTGGCCATTCACAGTGTCCCCTCTTTAGCTGTCTACGCTGCTCAGCGGTTCTTATGAAATGCACCATTCTTTCGATTCTTGTACTGACACTTCCCGTTCTCAACAACAAACAGCTTGCGCAATTATGCATATGTGTCCAAACGTGGCCGAAGGATGAGAATCCATGCAATCTTTGGGCCAGAAGTTTTTGATATGCGGGCTACTGCGGATAGTCCAGCAACGATGCATAAAGGAGCGGATTCCGCTGTTATCGTCACATGAGATGCCTTTTGCATGATGCGAGAGCTGAAGAACTGATGCAGACATCTTATTCTCCAAGCATCCTTGTAAAGCGGCTCCAGTCTCTATAATAGTATATGTTTTGTTATCCTGGCACGAGCTGTTAGTTGGTTGATGTCCTCCTTGAAATTCACAAGCACTATCGCAACCGCAAATGATTTATCAGCAGGTTAGATTGGTTGCCGCTTGGTTTCAGGACGAAGTGGAACTGAGTTCAAAACATTTTCCTTTGTTAAAAAAGATAGCCCTTTTACTAGATGAATATTAGCTACTTTTAGATAACTAGGTTGTGTTTTGGGGTGTTTTCGGAGCCTTTGGCCTTTTGATACCCTACATTCTGATGTAAGCAGGATTCCACTTAGAAGCAGCAACTTTCGAGTTCTGAATTCTTCTGTTATGTAATGGACTGGCCTTAAAAGGTCAGAGAAACAAGATCAAGAGTGATTAGTTTTCTGTCGTTTTGGTATTTATGAAGCCAAACACTGGGCCTTACTTATTGAGATCTGTTACTCCCGTCAGTTCACTATGACTTGAAAAACAGTACTACTCGGAGGAGAGTTTTGCAGCATCGCTACTCGCGTCCTTCTTTTTCATCTTCTGTCTTGGAGATATATTCAGTCGGGGGAGTGCCTATTGACATTGGAATATTAATTCTGATAATCTACATGATGTAAATATGCAGGGAGTTTAACAGTTGGATCTTGAGCTTATTGTCTACTCATGAAAGCTTACATCCAAAGGAATTGGTAGTCTGAATTCAATCAACAAACGGAAGCTCCTCGGGGGTTAATTTCTACCAGATCCAAATTCTGGAACGACGCCTTGATGCCTTCAATGCTATGCTAGGTTATGAATGATTATCAGGCACTTGAGCTTTGGACAGAGGAGCCACGTTTGTAACCTCCTGACACTTCCATCGTTGAGAAGAAAGGTTTCTCCTGTTTCGCAACTTTCACCGCGTCTAGAATGCTGTGATGTAATGTAATGCACAGAGGAGGTTTAAACTTAAAGATTGAAACTGTTGAATTTGCTGCTGGACCGTGGGGCTGTGTAATTACGAGAACTTCCTAACTCCCAATCGCAGACTATTGACGGAAACGACTCCTATCTTAGCGGACGATCAAATTCATCACTATCACTATAAATATAACAGTACCCATAAGAGTAAATCCAGAAATTATTGCCAATCCCCCTATTGGGCGTTTAAGATGTTGACAAAGGATTTTGACAACGAAGTACTCCATCAGCTTAATATCGTTGGTCAACCAATTTTATCTTCAGCTCCTCCTTGCTCTGCTCTGTCACTTTCGGGAGAAGCAAAAATGGCGCTGAAGCCCAAAACTCAGCTAATCAAAGACATCCGCTACAAATGGAAGGGCCCGCATCATCTCCAATAGTGTATCCATCACCCATAGTGTATCCATCTCCAATAGAGTATACAACTCCAGTGCTGTACCAAAAACTTCATACAAACTCGCCTGAGAGGACGAATATCGCTACGATTCCTTCACCTCTTCCGGCCATTTCAGGGAATACAGAAATTCCAGCTGCTACTGTTAGTTCCGTCGTACTTTCAAAGCCAACCTCCAGAGCAGAAAGGCAATCAAAGAGATGTACTCTTTGTGGCAAAACAGCTAGAGATTTACGTCGTCATATGAGGACCCACCAGGCTTCTTACAGGTTCCATTGCCTTTATCCCAGGGATAGCTGTCCACATAAGAGGGGTTACTTTAATAGACAGTATGCTTTACAAGCACATCTTCTACATCATCATTTCAGTTTCGAAGATGATAGAGTGAAGATGTATGAGAATATTAAAGACAAATTGGGCTTCGTGGGTAAATGTCTTTGTGGAGGAGAAATGACTGCCCGATACTTCTTGGAGAATCATATCATGACAAAGGATGAGGGAGGCCAATTTTGGTGTCCACATCTAAGGGGTGAATGGGAAGCATATTTCGAATCGAACCAAACTTAGATACGACGTGCCATCTCCCAAAGTTGGAACTCAAAAAATTCATCTTTTTGACCCTACAATTGCTAACATTCTCTTCAAGTGTATCAGTTTACCCCTACAGGTCATTCACTCTGATAAAAGGGACAGATTCCACACAGATTGCTCGTCGCAACCAACTCTAGTTAAATTGCGAAGACATGTAATACTTCAGTATTTTCATCATGATGAGTGCGTGAACTTGTACTACAGAACTGATAATACTTATTAGACTAGTGAAAAGAGTTAATGAGGGCGTGCGATAGGTATTATCTATTCTCGTAATGCGGGATAGATATGACATGACTGACACGGTAACCTAATCCAAAGTTACCGGGCTCAAAAATTGCGGTGAATACGAAAATGGGATTCTATCACAGGTCCCACTCTTCACATAATTCCTTTTTCTTACGAGTTCGTTTTACCAAATGTGCATTTTCTAACGAGTTAATTTTAGGTAAATTTGCAAAAACATGCCAACTTCATTCATCGAAATTGTTGATATTTCTGAAAAGTGAACAGGTGGAATAACTTACGACGTGACACTAAAGAATGTATCTAGCATAAACTCGTTAAATATCTTAGAAGAGGAAAACTAAAAAACCATCTCTCCAACGTACGGCCAGCCTCTATGCTGGCTGAGGATCATGGAGAATATATAAGTGAAAAACAGGGCGTCACGAAATACGACAAACGGGCATACTAGGATCATAATTATTGACGAGACTAGAAAATATCGGCCACCACGCAGTCTCTTACGATGTAGTAACCTATTGAAAGTACGTCTGGGTGTCTCTCGGAGCGAATATCTTCAAATTTAAGGTTACTTCATCATCTCAAAAGGATTAGAAGGACCTCTCAGTTGAGTCTCCTCAGGTGAAGAAAGAGTCACACAAGCTGAACACGAGGTTCCACAATAGTGGAATATGTCTTCCTTGGTAAAAAATATTTGTTGAGGACGATATTGTTGATCCACGAACAAACGGATAGATTGAGTCAAAGGCGAAGTAATACCACTTTACTGCAGTGGTTGGACGTTATCGCATCAGGAATAGAATGATCGTGCGAGACAGCAAGCTTACTATTTATCAATCGCTTCATGTCTAGTGTCTGAGTGCTCTCGTGGACCTCAAGCAACTTCGCCTCTTGGAAAGCCAAAGGCTGAGTTGAAATGATGGTAGTAGACTGTGAAATTTCAGAAAAGGTTCTCGTAGAAGTGCGATAATTGTGAGATTGTATCAACTGGCACATGTAGTTGACCATTCGCATAAGGCGGTTGTTTGACTGTTCTATGAGCTGATTGTTCTGTTGCTTCTCCAGAGGAGCAAGTCCATTTATGGTTCGTGAATTGGTGAACACACGTCCAATTTCAAGGACTTGAAAACATGACAATCTACCTCAAAGAAAAGGCTTGGTCATAAGCAATTGCCAAATGTAGCCCTCAAAAAGACCAATGTTGGCGCCTTTGGCTTAGTATCCGTGAACGTAACAGCAGTTCACAGATGAGTGGGCCCCAGCAGCTGGGGATGATCCTTTATCACTCACAAAGACAAAGAGCGATTGATAATACAATGGGGTTTTTTTAAGAATCTCTCTTAGGAATACTCTGATACAGATCGCCTTCTCAAAACTTTGCCCGGTGATATCTATTTGTGTTGCAGCTGGGAAGCCCTAGAGAAGAGTTGAGAATGTGTGAATAATAACCTTCTTATCACCATCGTGATAGCAAGAGCGCCGAAATGGAGAATCCATTTTCCTTGGGTTATTCCTCAATGCGTATCTTTCCGTTTCGTAGAAAACCGTAAGTGGGCCTTGCGGAGAATCTGACGGCTTTCTTAACTGACAGGCAATATTCCCGACAGCCGTCGGCTGGGATGTATGCCGTCGGATTTGTTCTAAAAGGATTCCTTGAAGCTCTTTGGCTGAAAACTTGAAAATGAGTAGCAAGGATACAACCAATACTTTGGAATTGTGTGCTGTAACTGTGTGTATGTATGCAATATATATTATGCATGCGTGTTATATGCATCATCTTCTTTAGATTATATCATTCATTTTACAAATGTTGCAGTGTTCAACGCAGAGGGCTGCTCCATGAGATGATAGTATATGATTACAATATGAAACAGGCTATAAAACAATGAATAGGACAGTGCGTAAATCAGAGAAGAACCAGCTCTCAGAGAACCAAAAAGAGAAAACAGACATTCATGCAGCAGACATAGTGTTTGTTCCCTCCCTCTTCAGCTGAAGTCTTCCATGAATGGAAACTTGAATTCTTTCTTTGAGACTGATAAGGAATTTTTAATTCAAATAGCTATAAATACCGAATGCAAGAACAATTATTTCCGCACGCGGCTTAATCTCTTTTAATTGGGCCTCCTCGTCGCTGATTACCTTACAATGAGTGAAAAGCAATTGGACATCGAGAAACAAGGATTCTTCTCAAACGATCAGGTTGATGAGGGTACTGAAATGTATGGTGATCAAGAAAACATCAAGCTACCCTGGTACTCCAAAATAGCTGCTGTCTTTAATGCTGAGAACAAGGGTATAGAGCGTATACATGAGAATGAGAGAAACATGAAGGAAGGTATCTTTTCCTCCGCAACTATGTGGTTCAGCGCCAACTTGGTGATTGCATCTATGTCTCTGGGTATGCTTGGTCAATCTATATTTGGAATTTCCTTCTGGCAATCTGTGTTTGTTATTGTCTTCTTCAACATCATTGGATTATTGCCTGTGGCTTTCTTCTCATGTTTTGGCCCAGAGTTTGGTCTAAGGCAGATGGTGCTTTCTCGTTATCTAACTGGTGTGTTCGCCGCCCGTATTTTTGCTCTCATCACTGCGATCACCTGCATTGGTTGGGGTGCTGTGAACATTATGGTTTCTGCACAATTACTTAACATGGTAAATCAACCGCACTCGTTACCACCATGGGCTGGATGTCTGGTCTTTGTCATTTCCACGATTGTAGTTTCTATGTTTGGTTACAAAGTTGTGCACGCATATGAGAAATGGGCGTGGATTCCAAACTTGATGGTGTTCTTGGTGTTCATTGCACGCTTAGCACAGACTGGTAACTTTCATGGCGGTGGTTTCGAAGGTGGTCAGGCTACTGCGGCAGGTGTGCTTTCATTCGGTGGTGCTATCTACGGTTTTGCTACTGGTTGGACTACTTACGCTTCAGACTACACTGTTTTTGTTAGAAAAGACTATCCAAAGAAAGTCATCTTCTTTGGGTTGTGTATTGGTTTATTCATTCCATTGGTGTTCACTCAGATTCTTGGTGCCGCAGTGTTCTCTGGTACAATGGTCGACGACACATGGAATGAATATTATACCGAACATCAGGCTGGTGGCTTAATGTTTGCAGTTCTTGCAGTAAACTCTCTTGGAGGATTTGGCCAATTCTGCGCTGTTTTATTAGCTATGTCAACCGTTGCTAACAATATCCCAAATATGTACACAATTGCCCTATGTACCCAGTCGTTCTGGTCTCCATTGGCTAAAGTTCCAAGAATTGCATGGACTCTTCTTGGGAACTTTTTGACTCTGGCAATTTGCATCCCAGGTTATTACCATTTTGAGCAAGTTATGGATAACTTCATGAACTTGATTGGCTATTACTTGGCTATCTATGAGGCTATATCTCTCTCAGAGCATTTCATATACAGACGGGGTTTTAGAGGCTATGACATCTCTGTGTGGAACGACAAGTCCAAGTTACCAATTGGAGTAGCAGGTACCGTTGCCTTCTGCTTTGGTGTGTTCGGTGCAGTGATGGGTATGGATCAAGTATGGTTTTTGGGACCAGTGGGTGCGCTAATCAACAGACATGGTGAATTTCCTGGTGCCGATATTGGTTTCGAATTGGCTGCAGCTTTTGCCTTTGTCAGTTACAACGTCTCGAGACCATTGGAACTTAAGTACTTTGGTCGCTAGATACATGGTGATCCACACTTATATTTCTCATATTCTTTTCAGTCCTCGCTTTGCGGTTATTCTTATTTTGTAACCTGGTAGAGCAGCTCTTTCGAGCATTGACAAACATCTGTTTAAATCCAGCAGATCAACTGTAGCTCAATTTTATAGACTATCTCTCTAAATATCACTTCACTATCCCACTTTTGGCGCCCTATTGTTGGCAGGTCAATATTCACCACGCCAATAGTCACTTAGATCAAGTATTACATAACTGTCAAACACACCAACAGTTGCGAGTCCCGCTACAATGTCACTGCACAGTCTCGCAAAGCCAATGCTTTGATTGTTTCTCTTTGTGGTCGCCCAGTATGTAATATCTTTATCACGAATCTTGATAAAGACAGTATCACATCCTCAAAATGCGACAACAAACTATGAAAGGATAACAACCATGTTGAGAAGATAGAAGACACTACCTCTCCCAGCAGACAGAAGTCGCGTTTAGGTTTTGAAAGGCGAATGAATAGTAGACCTGCAATCGGATGCCCAATACATCGGCATCCGCATCCGAGAATCAGGTGCGGATGTTAAACGGATGGATGGTCCTCTAGCCATCCGCAAATTATATATGCATACCTTGCATTTAGTGCGTTTCTTGTTATTGAGTCTATGTGATATTGATTAGCCAAAAAAACTTAAGAGTGAAGTACGGAAAAAATCATTTTTAACATAACGTTGCTTCTAAAAAGCAAATAGTTACACAGCATGATAGACAGTTAAGTTTCGAGGTGTCAGGACAGACGGTTACGTCAGCCCGTATCACGAGCTGGTGTCAGCACCGTACAGAAACGTCAGCCCATATGACAGCCAGGCGTCCATGAACACCCGTTACCTAAGGTATATAAGCAACCCTAAAGACCATGCTTGACAGTAACTATGCTATAATATACAGTCAATCAGAAAGGTATAAAGGATTTACTAATCGAACCTTACAGTAGCAAAGATATATTTATCTGAGCCAATTGAACTAGTGACTTACAAACTTGAAATTACAATATTCAGGATGAGCAGAGCAATCAATGTCGCCATAATAAATGAACCTCAATAATCGATGAATTGCACAAAAGGTGGTGGAGGTTTAGAGCTTTTCGTCCATGAAACTTTGCCTACCCGTGAGTACGGCCACCGATACCATATCATGCCACATCCAATCAACCAATGATCCCAGGGCTTTCTTGTCTATTCCTTTCCACGGAGAAAGACTTCCGCTTAAATAGGGGGCTCAGATCCATCAGATTTTGTTTTGTGACGGTTGTACTGAATGTATTTAATTCATAACCTGAAGATTTTGCTGAAGACATAAAGTTTTCTTTGTGGCTGGACTCAGATAATCCATACTCGCTTTTTATCGTATAAATCTACTTTAACTCTCTATAGGGTACAAGTATAAATTATGTATGGTTCTATAGTGAGCGCTGTTTGTCAATTTTGGCTCAATGCTGACAACTGAATTCAAGCATACTCTCAAATATCTTTCATCCACTATATCATGTTCTTCAATATCCTAATCGATATGATTAAATCTCAAGGTGTATCTCTCTCCACAATACGTGTCATGGTCACATTGACTCAAATTATTGCCCTGTTCAGCCGTTCCGTGAGCCGCGTTGTTTCTTGCAATCCAGAAAACAGGATTCACGTTGTCTAATTATATCCGGGAATGTTATTTCAGACAATTGAGTCATAGAGTCGGGGGACTCGGGGTGGATTACATTCAACTACATTTATATAGTGGAAGCTAATAACCGTTTATCGTGCTGTTAGATGTATTCCATTTTACTCTTAGATCTGGACAGACGAATTGAGCCTCTTCATCTTTCATCATTATGTGATTCTCCAAGAAGTCCCTCGCGCTCATTTCTCTGCCGCAGAAACATGTCCCCGTGAAGCTCAGCTTTCTTTGGAAACCACCATGCGATTTTGCAGAAGGATCATGAAAACGGAAATGATCATTTAGAAGATGCTCTTTGAATTGATATCGTCTAAGAAAAGACCCCCTTTTATGTAGACAGTATTGCCTCGGATAGATACATTTGAATGACAAATTATCCTCATGGGTTCTCATATGAAGACGGAGATTCTTGTACCGTCTCCCGCAAACAGTACACTCTGGAAACATCTTCAGTCGCGATGCCATCAGAGCCTCAGTGTCCATAGACGGTGTTCCAGGTTGAATCGGCTCAATGGGAAGGATAATTATGCTTTCAAGGGGATGTATATTAACCGGACTGAGGTTTGAGAAGGAGACCTGTGTTTGGTACCAATGCGCTCCAAGAGGTAAAGAAGGATCCTCAGGTACAGCTATGCTATGTGAGTGGAGTGGAATCTAAAATGGCAACAAAGCCGCCTGTCGAAGTATACATCCCCTGGATGGCCTTATATGATCTTGCGAATCATCAAGCATTTGATCGACTTTGAGAGAATATCGCTTGAAGTATTTTCGTTGGTTTTCTCCTTCATGGAACTTCAAAACTCGGCTTGGCCTCATGCATTGCAGGGGAACAGTGCGTTAGAATTATTTGAAATTCACATGCACCTTCACTGTTGAGCACCGCATTCATCCTCTTTTTGGACAAACTTCCGAACATGAATGTAGATCTAATAATACATCCTATGACGAGCATTCAAATATTGAGGTTGGTGAAGCGAAATAAAGATCAAAGAGATACAAACTCCTCACAGCTTCTGGAACACACCCTTTCACTCCAATTCCATATTGAATGTCCCGAAGTGCCGAGCTTCGTGTCTTACGGTGGTATTCGGGGAAGAAAAGCTTCAGCAAGGCATACTCGCCTAATACCGGACCCATCCAATATGTTGAACTTGTTCTTCTAACTCTTGCACATCAGACGAAGCAAACCACTCCCTGAAGGAACGGGTTTTATTATCAGTATAGCAATTATCAGTTTTATCGCTTGTCTGAATTTTGTGGCTCAGATGTAGTGTTGACTCACACATAGCTGTCTACCTTAAGTTTTTGATATCTCAAATATATATATTGGCAGCATAAATCAAGTCAAAGGCACAACATGTTCATTCGTTCTTAATCTAAACATTAGTTAGTCAGCGGGTGATGCAATTGAGCAGCACTGAGTGCATCACCCGGAAAAATGTTTTTCCGATGAGAGTTCATCAAAAACACCAATAGCAATTGTGACTGTCAAAATCGGCCCAATCAGAACGGTCCTGTTTCACTACGTGTTTCTTTTCTGCATACCTCTCATATCCCCTAATTTTACAGTGTACAATAAGGGTTCTAGGAAACTGCAATTCAAAAGCCTCCTCCAGTACTGCATTTCACTCGCAGTGATAGAGATATTCAAAAATCGTTATATGATAAGTACCTTTTCTGTAACTGTGATGTCGACTAGTGAGGAATCTGCGCGCGCAGTCATGCACGTTACTGCCGCTTTCGGGTTTAACGCAGGACAGAAATGTGGGCGGTCAATTTGTTGAAATCTATGTCAAAAGAAGAGGAAATAAAGAATACGACATACCCACATAATTTTCATCATGGAATTCACATAATAGTAGCCAAACTCAATTTTTCTATATCTAGTACTTCCTTGAGGGGGTTAGTGGTCCCAGATGTTAGAAAATGAATCAATCATAAGGATCCGGAATTCCACAAGTCGATGCTATTTTGAATACTCGTATATGGACCGTGATACTTCTGAAAAATATTGGCTGCAGCTTGTACAATTCGAATATCAGGCCACGTCAGCTTTTAAGGCTATAAACAAAACTTAATGTCAATATAATTAAGAACTGCTTTAGACACGCATGCATCTCTATGCAAGCTGTCTTTTTAGTTTGGGCCTGCGTTTGGCCAGAACATTTTCGGCCAGAATTGTTTTAGCTGAAATGGTTACTAGCGAACCGAATTGCGGGATGATTCAACATTTTCACTGAGGTTGTCTCGGTGAACCAGTTTTGGAAGCTACCTGAGACAGAGCAGATACGAGTCCTCACCACACAGTCTTATGCTCAGTTACACATCATTACCTTACCTAATAGAAACTGCCCAGCTACTGTCAAGACATCCTTGAGCGGTGGAATAGATGATATCCACGAAAATAGGATTGATAATCTCACCTATGGAACAAAATTTACAGTTATAGGCAATGAGAAATCAGAGAGCTGTATCTGTGAAGGTTCATCAGTCAATGCCTTCGAGGTCTAAGGTGCTGGGTGCGCTTTTCGTTACGTGATTAGCTCCACAAGCCTTAGAGCTCCCCACAATATCGTTTTCTTCTGATGAATCAAACATCTTATGAGGAAGAGATCCTTCAATACTATCACCAATCTCAACTGAGTCTGACCTTTCTCCTTTTGTGCGAAGCCTTCATCTGAATACTGGACTATGACGGGGAAATGCTGTATGTGGGGACGGGGGGGGTGCAAAAAACAAAGATCCCATGTCAGACACATTAACCAAATAGTTTGTCAGATCGCCTAGTTATGCCTCTTTTTGAGACAGATATAAGCTGTATCTTTCAAAGTCCAAGAGTTCTGAGTACAGAATCAGGAGTTTCCAGCGGTTTGACAAGTGTTCTCAGTACGACCGGCTGTCCAGAACTGAGAATAAATCAAAGAAAGTTTTGTAATCAATAAAGACATTTGGAGGAGCGAAATAACGTGACCAGAGGCAATGTCCTCATTCCTGAAAGGTAATACACGTTGATACCATACATAATTGGCTTTGCAGGGAATTGAGAAAACAAAACTTCCAGCGAGGAATCTGAGAGGCAAGGAATTATTCCCATGATGGCATACCTGCAGTACTGATAGCACCGTGAAGTGAGCTGGAATAGGAATTCAGCCCAGTAGAAGGGCCATTGGGAGCTGTCACATATTCTTTAGCGAAAAGATGAGATGTGGGATTTGTTATCTCAATGGTGGCTTCTTGGTTGCTGTCGAGTTCGTTTTGAAGAAGTACACATATACGCAGTTGTGAGAGCAAAGATCTTCGGTATCGTCTCCGTCGTTGAGTAGACGGACAGTCCCTTTCAGAGGTAATTGACAGACTAAGACTGCAAGAACCATTTGTAAAGACGGAGCGAGTGGTGAATCCACAGAGATTCGCACACTGATACAATCAATGGCTGTGTCCACCCTATAGTCTGAAAAGTGAAGAGCGAATGGAAAACTCAAAACTGACGGGAATCAAAATAGACTCGTTAAAATTAGTAATTTGTTGAGTGATAATGGTACTGTTTCTAGTTGACTTATGATCCAATAAATCTATACGCGTAAGAACTGAATTCTTGCTTCTGTTGTAATGGACTGCTTTCAATGTGTAAACCCTGCTACAACATACTGGTCTGCTCGTAACAGGGTTTCAGGGGTTCGGGTTACGTAGGTGCTCAAGGCTCCATCTTCCGTTGTTACCCAAATTGGTTGAACCTTATTTATACCACACTGATCATTGGGGTTAAATTTCCCACTGTTCCTCTATATTATATATCCTATTACAATCAATTTGAAATCCACTTTCTATGAATTAGCAGCTGCGTGATCACTTTCGCAATAACCATTCCAGCGTGCTTCAAAAAATGGGTTCAATACAGTGTTGAGTACTATCCATATATTCAGGATACTGCAGTTGAGATCAAGGTCACCCCTCCAAAGATTCAACAGCAGCACTTTGAAGATCTCATTAGCATGATCGAGAGGCATTGCATGACAATAGCTGTAGAACTTGTTTGTTTATGCGATTTGAGAGAATGTTGGAGAAACGTCTAAGATAACAGACGAGATCAGCCATAACAAAAAAACCAGAGTTATAAGTAAAGATCAGAATACAAACGTTCTCATCATATCACCAACGGCTGCCATGGTCAAGTAGGTAGTGAATCGAAACACGGTACGCCCTGCTTTACTAACCGCCAGGTTGAATTCGATCTGGTAGATTGCAGACACCGCTGAAATGAAGAATGAAAGTATGAGATATGAAACATGGCTAACGGCAAAGCGATATATCCGATAATGTGGGATTTTCATGTGTGGTACTATGATAGCATGACTCTGGCCAGAAAAAATGAGGAGGAGGAAAGAAGTAATGATGAGGAAATAAGACCAACGGGAAGAGGTGCCATCAAGATCCAGTCAAAGAACAGACGGTAACTCAACTGTGAAAATACATTGGAAAGCCACCGGCGGTCCCAAAAAATTACTGGCATACCAATTCAGCATTGCCCACAACGAGGCTGCTGTCCCATAGTTATGACGGTGCCCTTCTCAATAATTCCAGCTGTGACATTTGCAGTAACAAAAGAATTGTTCAATCCCAGAAAAGCCATTTATGATGCTCCAGTTACCATCTGATTTGAAATCTTGCTGGCTCAAATAAAAGATGGCTTCACTGGTAGTTAATGACATGTTTGAAATGGCATCATCCTCAATGACGACAAACATCTTGAGGTTACGCATATGCGATTGTCTGTCATACAGGAACAGCAGATATATGGAGAAACTGGAAATCATAAGTGAACCAAAGAGCAGCCGAACAATTGTGAAGTTTAAGAGCATCTCGATTCTAAGAATCTTTGTCAAAAAGTCAAAGACACCAGCTTTTTTCGGTGGACCCTGAGGTAGCTTCTCTGTGATTTGGGTGTCCTGTGAACCATCCAGAGACCTATCAAAGACCGCTTCATGAACCATCTGGTGTATTATAATGTGTCACTAGGTTAGAAATACCTTAAAGCGTTCAGGGTCTTCAGCATTCGTGGCCTCTGCATTTGTTACTTCGGAATTCGTAACTTCAAGGGATAGTGCGTTGAAGGCATTTCATTCGGGAAACCCCAAAGACACTTGTTTCTTTATTCTACAAGATATGCCACTAAAGCTAATTCAGCAACTGAACTCTTCTAGATATTTGCAAAGAGAATCCAAGTTATTAATCACCTCCGGAGTTTACGAAACGGTGTTCGGCCCTGCGCGGGCAGAAAACCCATCGTTTCTCCAAGCCCTCTTGGTCTGCCAACCTGCGATTGCCTTATAAATACTCAATTTTCAAACCACTTTTTGATTTTACCCCGATATGGCTAAGGAGAGCCGTTAGTGCCCTGCTGAGGATGTGCTACTCTTAGCAAATCCTAGGCTACCCTAGGATATGCTGCACTTATCACCGTTTTCACCCCGTTATAGAAACTATACAAGGAGCCATGATGCAAATCCAATAGTAGAGATTCATATAAAATAGTGTTGATCTGCCTTGTCCGAGATAGAAGTGGTAATGAGCCATGACACTACAGCTTCAACTACAACTGCAACTGATACAAATACAACTATAGCTAATATTGCAATTGGAGCCACGACTCCTGAAATTACATCAAAATGAACGAAACATCAACTGCCAAAGCAATATTATATTTTCTGGTACTAAACCTGGTACTGGTGCAACCGCGCTCGTAGTCCTTCATACCACAGGTGAATCCCGATTCTTAAGACAGTGAATGTGGGCAAAATGAGACCCTCTTCTTAGCTCTGGTGAGCCTAATGACACTCGAGTCAGAATCCTCATCTCCCAAACTTTCATTTGTCTCATTATGCCAGCGTAAATATCAGAATACAGAGCGTAATTTTGGTCATTACTCCGACACTTCATATACCCTCTGTCGTTCGCGTACGTAGTTAGTATATACGTACGTACATATTTTCATTTAAATTATTAGAACCATCCGTCAAAGGTACAAACCAGGAGACTTTGAAGAGTCATACCAACAAGACAACAATCCAAGAGGAGAAATCCCAAAGAAATGAGGCGAATTGCTTAAAATTTGGTCAGACAACGTTCCAGGTCTGCCATATCCCATAGTACCCCATTAGTTGTCAAATTCTTTTGTTTCCCATTTACAGTGATTCTTTAAAATTCAAAGATTCAAAATCTTTTGCAGAAGCTTAAGATTATAACGGCTAACTGTCACTACTTTTCATCGCTGAGAGGAACGTCAGATTATTCACTCATAGGTGGCTTTTTTATTTCCTGAGCTCTTTCCGCGGTACCCTTATGACTAAAAAGAAGAAAAGTGTTCCGATATTAAAAGGAATGAATAGAGCTGCTCCAACTTCTCAATGAAAAGGTGCAAAAGAGCAAACGCAGAAAAGGCATATTAGTCTCTGTTAATAATGAATAATGAACCTGTAAAACAATCAAAAATATTTCTGTGTATGTAGGCAACAGATGTATGGATTGTCTGGATTGGCTATCCAATCGTAGATCTATCTGTTAATATATCATGCCGGACGTGCCAGTCACAATAGTTTCTGTTCTATCCCTCTTGGATCACAAGAGCTATGGATTATTAAACGGAAACTTGTAAGGATTTGGGATCATTTCCATAACTAAAAAAACTAGAAAACTTCAATATCGTCTTATCAAGAGATATGTACCACCATGCGGATTATGCGTAAGTACAGTGGAAAAACTGTTCCCTATACTTGCCGATATCTACTGCAACTGTGAGCGTGACAGTTACCATCTTTTCATACTTGGACCTCATGTTGTGAAGTCGAAAACTAGAAGTTTGAGACAAATTCCGATCAAAACTCATTGGATTCCTGTCTTCCAAGGGAGAACATCTAGATCAATAGATAAAAGGGGAAATGGTCCACATGTACCATACGGAATCGAAGCAAATCGTCTATAAGAGTTCCACAGACCTGCTCTGAACTTTCGATCGTTCCCGACCCTCCAGATACATCGAATGCAACTATAATTTGCGAGATCAGTACCAAATACTCTGGCTAGGCCTTCAGCGAAGTTCACAACAACAGTGTTTTTGAAACCGAGTCCAATATGCCACTATGAACCAGGGTTGGGATTCAACCTAAATGCACAAAAAATGAGCTAGCAGAAGCTATCTTCTTTCCTCAATAACAGTTTACCCACCATCCGAAACTGCACCTTCGTAGCCACCTAGCCTCTGAATTGCTGGTGTTGCGTCTCAAACACAGCTTCACGAAGCTGAGCTGCTGCTCTAGCTTTATAACGCGTTCAGAAGACCTCCGGCTTGGTCCATCAGCGAAAAAAGGCATTGAGAGACAATGACAGCCCCAAACAAGTGGAATGAGCGATCACCCCTATACTGGGACGTATTAAATGTGCAGCTCTGTAGAGGATTCGATTAAAATATCGAGACAATGAATTATTCTCCTAATTGGTTATCAAGTAGCGGTGCAGTTATCATTCGGCACGGTTCGTGGGCGCCACTCAAGTTTGGAAGGCAATTTGTGAAACCTGGAAAACCATCCGTCTCCGAATTCACAGAGAATATCTCCTGTCGATGAGCATCCATTTGGTCTATCATCATATTGTGCGACCAATCCAGAGGAGAATTCATATATACTGGATACAAATGTTGCTGGTCAGCTGCACTCGTTAGTGGAATATTCTCTGCAGCAGACGCTTTCATCGCTTTTTGCAGCAGTAGAGGTCTTTGCTCAGGAACTCGTAGCGGTGCCATTGCCGGAGATTGAAATAATGGACTACCAATTTTTGGTGATTTTTTAATTAGAAATTCGGTTGTCCTGATATGGGTGTTTGGGAATGAATGCTGTGTCATGTATTCAGAAAGGGCAAGATCCTGATTGAAGTAAGCAAGCTCAAAATCTGATCCGTAGCAAATATCTGGAACGGCTATCTTACGACTCGGTGGTCCAGAATCTGGGTCGATTAGAGGCAATGCAGCTAGAATCGCATCATATGGATGATTTGCGTGCGAATCAATGATCTCATCAGGAACAGAAACGTCAGGACCGTCCATCTCATTGTCTTTCCCCTTTTCAGGACGGGGAAGCCCATATCTTTTGATCAAATCACCAAGTCCCTGTGATTCTAAACTCTTCAAGAAGTCCTCATAACCGAAAGCAGGTATTATCGATCTCTCACCTTTCTTAAGATCCAAGAATCCACGGAGAAGATCTCTCTTGAAGATGCGGTCTTCACAATATATCGCAGCTTCTATGGCCTTTGGAATCAAGTAAATACGCATATCAGCTTTATAGCGTGGTCTTGCAACACACTTTTTCAAGAATGTCGGGCTTGGCCTGTCACCAATGGAGCCGATGACACCTCTGTATAATCGATCTATGTTTTCCAGATTTATGTGATCTTCTTCCTCGTCATCCATTAGATAAAGATACCCTGGCATGGCAGTCTCAATTTTTAAGACCACAGAGCCTCCTACTTCATTAGCGGCTGCCCTCGTGACTCTAATCAAAGAATATTCCGTGATGCCAAATAAATTGTACACAGCTTCATCTATGGTCTTGAATTCTGGAACGTCTGTATTCTTCCTGAGAGAAACATTTGGATCGTCAACGAATCTGGCCATTTGAAAGTTCAACATGTTCGAGAACCCCGACACAGTATCTTTCGCTGTCAGCTGCTTGCTAATCTTTGAAGCTACTTCCTTCTGATTGCTGTGTTTCAAAACGTGGAGTGGATTTCTCGTAGTGCCGGACATTAAGAGAGAGTACAAAATACCCAGAGTTGGTACGAGTGTTAGTTTCACTGTTGTCTCCTTGGATAGTGGGCGTCCCTGTAGTTTTGAAAATCCCGTAAGCTTCTTGTTTGGGGCGTTTTGTTTTCTAATCTTACTTCCTCGACGTCCACCAAGACGAACAAGTTTCCCTTCTTCAACCGCTGGTGACTTCGAGGACCCTGATCTACCACATGAAGGCTTAGCAAAAGATTCGCCTAACCCAATTGATGAGTATTGCTCAAGAGTACCAAGATGCTTACGCTCCAGAGCTTCCTCATTGATTTCAGTAGTTGGAGGATTCTCCAGCTGTAAATCAGCAACACGTTGGATAGATGGGTGCAAATTCGTAATCATTGTTCCAATACGATTTTGAGTTAAGGATGCTTGTGGATATCCACCCCTCTGAAAAATATGACAGTATGCAATTGAAGAGCTAGAGCTTTTGTAGGCAACAAAAGATGGAGCTCGGTCGACAAACAAGGATTCCAAAATTCTACAGCAGCATTTGAGTTCCAGATGTTGTCTCTCGGCCTGCATAATGGTCTGCTGACTAATCGTCGATTCGCAAAACTACGCAAACTCAAGCCTCATAAGGGTGTACAATGAAAATAAACCACATAAGGAAAAGCACACTACACAGAATCATGCACACATTTGTATGACTGGTGCGAACGCGGATGTTACTTCGGAGATATATCGCCTTATGAAACCAACAGTAATTATCCTCTTTATCCGGAGGGAGGGAGTTAAGATTAGTAATTGATCCTCACATGGTGCGGACTGATAATTAGAGCGAATTATGAACACCGATGATGCTCTCTCTAAGTAGTCTAGAACGAATTGTTATTCAGTCTGTGATTTAGTCCTCAGAGTTCAAAGTGACGACTGTAGATGACCCTGTCATATAGAATATATATTGGTTATTCTTGGCAGATCAGATTCCCCAGTGGATCTTTGCACTTTAAATGATTCTTCGTTGTTACTTTCGCTGACCTTGATGATAAATTCATTGACTTTTACAGATCCTCCTACATCCGAAAACAGCCCTGACGATCCCAGATGAGCGATATTGTATGGAGTTTGGTTACTGCAGGTTCTTGTACATAGGCCATTGTTTATCCTTCTCAATGATCCGCCAATCATCTCTTTCAGAAGCACCAATAGCTTATCGAGTTCTACATATTAGAATTATCTGCCTAGGTGGTTGACTGTCTAGAGGCTAGAGATTTGGGCCTTACCGTCGACCATCGATAGCAGGCTAGATATAATTCGAGATTCATTGTCGCACGTTCATTCATAAACTACATCCAGTAGCTCAATATTGAGGAGTATTGGTCACTTTCCACGATACTGTAATAAAAATATCAATAGTAATTATGTCAAGCTCTGAACTGACAAGACCGTTGCAGCGTCTACTTGTGACTGTCTCCGATGTTAACACTCTTGTTGACTTGGCGGTGTTTGCTACTCAACATCATATGTTATGGGTTCTGCTGACAATCTCGTCAGGTTATAACATGTCCACTCAAAACCAAGAGGATGGTCCAAAGGATTCTAGTTTCTTCTTTGGTTTTGCAAGCTGAAATTGATGAAGACAGCACAGTTCTTCCCACTGGAAGTGATCTAAACTGGTGAAGTGTATGCAACACGAATTGCCGATCTGCCAAAGAATACAACCAACTTGCAGAGCATTTCTGCTTTTTTAGTGGGTTATCGAGTTCCAAGGCAGGCTGGAGTGATGTATTCTTGAAATAGATGACCTAGGGAGCAAGTACTAAAAACGAGTTCTCCGGATAACTTCAGGGAACCGAATTCATTGAGGCTGTCCTTGGACAGATATTCCGTGTTTATTTTAGCAAATTGAATCACTGTTTCTATTATCATACAATGTTAATAATCATCAGCAAAGTTCTTATTAATCTTCTCTAGATGTTAAAGCCCTGCCTTGAATGTTCGGTCCATACTCTTGATTCCTCCAAACGTGATTTTCAATGTGAAAATCTCAGCTGTCGATATGCAGTCACCAATTCAGACTTGAAAAGTCGAAGTTCATTTTCATTGTGCTAGTGGGAACTGAGTATGAAAATTTTTCGAAGTCGACTGGACATACAAACTTGACCCAATGCCTACAAGAAGAGCTCAAAAAAGATTCATAGCAGGAAATGTGAATTGGTACAATACTGTGGAAAAAAGTTCCTATTAACAAGAGATATGAAAATCAATAGAAGAGAAGCCCAAGCTACATGTATTTGAGCAAGGAAGGGGATCCTGTTGACATCTTCATATTGGCCCTCAGGATTGTCAAGAATTTGACTAGGGGTAAGCCCTTTGTATCTAGAATCCAAGGCTGGAGACTTCGCAACCACTGTGCACCGGCACAAAGACAACGAAAACTAGTTAAAAGGCCATTAATAATGATTAATCCTTTCAATGCGGATTTATGGCTTATGCGACTTCAATTAACCTCCAAAAAAAGGAAGCCCTAGAAGAAAACTATTCTTGATTGCTCTCTTCAGCCCGCAAGACGCTACTAGGAACTCAATTCAGCATAGCTGACGAATTTCAACAGACTTCAAAAATGAGTTTAGATACGCAATTTTCTTCCATCATTCCTTTGTCCGTACTAGATTTGGAGTAGCACTTTCCAAGATTCCAACTCTTTGGATCTGTTTTCATTTCATAAGCTTCCTAATGAATGACTGTTTCGTTCTCTGTATCACCTTCGTGGAATTAATCAAGAAGGGAAGACAATGCTTCATCACCCAGATCTGGTCTCCTGGATTCCTCAAATGAACAAATTCCCACAAAAATTCAACCTTTATCATTCCAGCTTCATTTCATGACACAGAGAACTTATGCCACAGACGGCCAATATCCAAGATTTTCCTTATGAGAGCTATCAAAGTCACAAACCGCAATTATTCAACGATGATCCAGTCTCATCAGCTATCACTTCTACCCTTCACGGTTAGAAGTCCACTGTTTGGCCAATTCCGATGGCAGGCACCCCGTGACCTATAGATACCACTATAGCACCAAAAGTCCACATCCACATTAATCGTTTGGAGCATCACTCTAAGTGGCGATGAGTAGCTCGCCAAAGCACATATAATTCATTGTGCCAGTTGTCATAGGGTGGCGGTACAAGCTCAAAAAAGAAACGTCATGCGGAATAACCTCTGCTCCTGATTGGCGGCCTAGTATTCTCTTGTTGCAGATTTCGCATGAGGTCGGCATCGGAAAAATATTCTTCTTGTCAGACGCAACTAGTAGTACGAGTCGGGACTAACTAAATTGAAATAGACTGGTTTCGGGCACAGATTTCGAGCAAGAGAACGAATGTCCGTGATTGTCTTGTTATACATTAATGCCTTTCTCTTCTATGATATATGGAAATGCCATAGTCAGCGGCTTGTTTTGCATTATATAGTGATTGATATTTTGCCGCAGTGTCTTATCAAACGGGGTAGGAGACGACAGAGCGTCCATGCATTGTCGAAAAGACCTGACTTTTTTTTTCAGAGTCTTCGAAGAAGATCCCCCCCCCAGGATGCCAGAAACAAGACGCACCAAGAGAGCATTGTCGCGAAAAGTAGGGTAGTATGATTATCTCAGTCTCTCTTTCCTTGCCAGCACTTCTGTTGAATCCCTATCATGATATGTTAATAATATTACATATGATCCTAAGCTCTTCTATGTTCTAGAAGATTGATATGAATCAGAACTTGGTAGAGCCAACAGTACCTGTCGGAGCTCTGACATTAAAGTTCCTAATCTGCAAGGCACTGTGATATTATGCAGATATTATGCCAAGGGGAGTCATGGAAGTTCGGAGGCCGCGATTTTCTCAATGACACCTGTTAGCCAGGAGACATAGCAGGATGGAGAGAACATGCCAGTTCTGGCAATACTCAGGGCTCTGAGTACATAATCCCATATCCACGCCCTGACAATTACCTTCCTTCCAACTGCTGTTATTTTGTTCATGTTGACGCGGTGCTCATCACAGATGGGCAATCCGATCTCCAGAAGGCAAAGTTTTGCCAAGATTCTCCCAGGCCAAGTGCCTAAGAAACACTCGCAGTTTCATCCTAACAGATATCTAATGCCTATCAAGAACACGCCGTTTTCGTTGCCACCAATTAGCGAACTCTTGAATCACACGGATAGTGCGGATAATGCGTATATTGTGTATAGCCGTCAAGCAGGCAGAGAATTTCACAATAACAAGGTTCCTCCTAGGGAAATCCGCGGCATCTCCAGCCACTGCTCCCGAAGCACATGAGAGCCTCGCTTTCACAACTGTTGCACAATCTTGAAGGTTAACGATGGTGCACTAGGCATCTCTCAACTGTGTAACCAATGATCTGTACGGATTGTACTACATGTTCTAATGCGGTAATATTTCCTATTTCGGGATTTTAATGTCTTTTTAAAGAGCTATGCCAATTATCTCAAATTCTGTAATGTTCGATTAGTAAATCCTTTATACATTTCTGATTGATTGTATATTATAGCATAGTTACTGTCAAGCAGGGGTTTTAGGGTTTCTTATATGCCTTAGGAAATGGGTGTCTATGGACACCTGACTCATGGTATGGGCTGACGCATCTGTATGATGTTGGCACCAGCTCATGATACGGGCTGACGTAACCGTCTGGCCCTGACACACTGGTCATTATATTATCATGCCATATACTAAAATAGAGGGTAGTCAACCAATAGAACTATCCTTTGCTACCCCTACCTGGGTAGAGGGTAGAGTTGGGTCGGATCATACAAAAAGGCTGATCCGTGATCCTCGGATCATATGGACTTTCGTAATCAGTGATCCGCAGATGATCCGAGCACCGCTCGAAACCGTTCCTTATACGGTAGATTTTTGGTTCCTCTGATTCAAAAGAGAATGCGTTGCATTTTCAGTGTCCGTTACACTCCATCGTTACTTCTTGGATGAGTCACTCTCTATATTGATGTTCTTGCATACCAATAAGAATTTAGTAAAATCATCTATCAAAGATGGAAGGTGATTGTAAATAGTAATATATTATATGAATATATTACGGTACTATGATGGATAATGGATAGGTTCTTCATGTACTCGATGTATATATTGCCAAATGCTTTTTTCACATTTCATAAGAGCGTTGATCCATTTTGTCACAGCGATAGCGAGATGACGACTATTATAAAAGTACTACAAATCCAATTTTATTCGAGAAAACTTGTTGATATTAACTCCCATAATTCACTCAGCGAACTGCCTTTACACACTTCACTAATTACCTTCTGGCACAAGTGAACCCTAAGGATTACGGATCATCGTGCTTCAAGTGATCCGTACGATTCGCACGGATCTTCGGATCACGGATCACGGATCATTTTGAGACCCGTGCCCAACTCTAGTAGAGGGTATTTTCGGGTACTTTTTCTACTCATGACGGATCTGTATCTCGGTGGGTACAAGGCCCTTAGTTCCCAAAAGGCCCCTTTAACGCTCACAGTCTATTCCTGTGTTTTTTATTATCTCATCATTCTGATCGTTCCAATAAGGCCAGATGACTGAAGCAATATATAGATTGAAAAAAATAATGAAGAGAGAAGAAAAGTGCTTTACTAGTGATTGCCATAGGCATATGGCCGACTGAGACAATTGGAGATGATAAAGAGGATAATGTTGTATATACGAAGATCTAATAACACGGAGACAGACTGCAGATGGGCTGAGTCATGACCCCTGTATTGGAGTCAGAAACTTCAGCTGCAGTACCGAAGAATACTGGAAAAGTTCTAAACCTAGACATTGCAAAGGGTTTCCTATATCACATTAACGTGAATCAAAATGTATTTGAAAGAACGCCAGCTACTCTACAGTCACTGCTGTGTACGTACAAAATATAAGACATAAGGATGTAGACATTTGGCTCATGGTACGGAACAACTGGATGGGCTGCTCTTCAATAATTTGCAAAGACAAGTGTTACATAGTCGCCTTTAATAGGGGATATACTGAGAGCTGGAACACTAGCGGATTTAGCCCCATGCATATGGGCTCCTTGCCCTCAACCTTTCGCCATTCCTGTAGAAGTAGAAAGGCGAAGGGATCATCACAACAGCTAGGAAGGCCAATAATGACACTCCCCAGTTAACACCTAACCTCTCCATCATCTGAACACCAAATAAGGGAAATATCCCACCGCATATACTTCTTACCATCGAGTTACTTGCCATGGCACTCGCTGCATAGAGCCTATACGCATCTCCGGTATATGCAAAGACTCCCTGGAATGCCAATGCTGTTCCACAACCAAACACCCCAGACCCAATCATTGGTGCTATCCACGGTAACCGAGAATAACTAGTCCATGCGATGATAAATAGCCCCATCGGAATCAAGAAAACACCAACCATGAATGGATAGAAGCGGAACTCTGGCTTGCTGTCACCATAATGAAAAACTCTATCGTTATACATCTTTTGAAATAGAGGTGCCAAAGTGCTCCCACAGATCATACCAATGAGCATCCCTAGAAAACTCAGTCCCTGCTGCCATAGGTTAAAACGGTAAACAGTACGGAAGATGTAAGGAAATGACACGAAGAACATGTACACAATACCCAAGCCCAACCCAGTATATCCACAGAGGACAGCCATCATGGGATCTTTAACAATGAGTAGTATCGGTCTCTTTGGCGCTGATATACATGTCTTCAGGAGTGACTGTTGTCTGAACCTCTCCAGTGGTGCATGATACTTGTCATCTCCTGTTTCTCTGCGGATTCTCTGCGCCTTGTAAATCAATAAAACTGGAACGTAGGTCTCTGGAACAAGGGAAGTCACAAAGAGCAGCATCACAGCACTGAAAATTGTTAGTACGTGGAACGTCCACCTCCAATGGATATGTGCATTGATGAATCCAGAGACAAGGGGACCCAATGCTGGGCCTGCAAATGGCGACAGTGAGTATATACACATAGGAACGCCAATTTCGTTCTTCTCGAAGATGTCAGTGATAGTACCAGCAGCGATGCTCAAAAAGCAGCTTCCAAAGAAGCCCGACATAAACCGGCCAAAGAGCATACCTCCACAATTTGGCGAGAAGCCTGTTAAGATCTCAAAACAAGTGCACAGTGAAAGACCAAATACATATGTTACTTTTCGACCATAGAATTCACTAATGGGACTAAGAAAAAGAGGACCAACACCTAATCCCCAGATAAACAATGATATTCCAAGAACAGAGACCTCTCGTGATATATTCATGGCTTCCATAATACTAGGAGACGCCAAAGACCATGCCGATGAGATCATAGTTACACATATAGAAGTGGCGGCCAAGATGATGACTATGACCCATTTTCTCCCCTTGGACATTGTCGCAGAGATGTTTTCTGGGTCATTTTCACCGTCGAAGTGAACTTCATAAGGATCTGCGTTATTGGAATACGATATTTGAATCGATTGAATGTCGGCTTCATCAGGATACGATGAATATACTCTATCGAGCTCTTCAACCGAGAGTGTTTCAAGCATTGTTTGTGACAATGCAAAAATCTAAATGTGTTATATCTTATTTTAAGTTAATAAGCACATCTCGAGTAGATTTTACGCATAGATAAAGCTTTTTATATTTATCAAATCGGTGAGACTGCTTTCAACTTAGTCCTTCCATTATTAATCCACGGCTGCGGTAATCCCAAAGCCGACTAATTACATGGGAAATATTCGCGACAGCAGAGTTTTCTGGAGGGGAAATCACCTATACGCAACCAAGGGAACATGACAGAATTAGCACTCTATACAAATAAAAATGGGGGATAGGAAAAGGTTGTCGTAGCAGCAGTGTTGGATGCTCATTGATATGGATCGGGGCTGCAGAGCAATGAGGCTGAGGCAAGAAGGAGGATGTGGGCTATCGGTGAGTCTCCGACAGCGTTTTCTCGTGAAGTGGCTGAACCGAGCACACTTCATAACTGAATTTCTGCAGTCATAAGCTAACCCAATCACCAAAGGGATAAGGGGGCCACTTGTAAGAATTTGACAGAGACTTAATTGGATGGTAGTGCTGTGGTACGGAGTTAGTTATTCCGAGAAAGCTAATATCGGTTATGAATACGGCGTTCCTTATACTACAAAGAATTCTAGAATCCTTTGTATACTGCTGCAAATTTCTATTGGTTTCAACGTTTACAGCTCCATTACTTCTTGTTCTGGTAGTTGCTCTTCTATCGTGTTTTCTGATGAGTTTGCCTCTGACGCTGCTAGAGTATTCCCCTGTATAGAAGTCTGTAACATCTTTGTCCTTAACTTCAGCCTACTGATGGCAGACTAGGAGCTTGGATCTACCATTTTTTCATAATTGGTGCTTCTAATGCTTGCCATGTTCTTCTTGTCTTACTGTCGTTATATCATTTCTAAATCACTTCATACTATTATAATGACAACCCGTAGGTGTCCAGTATCCATTCCTTAAGGGATATGGTTATGTCCTAGGCTCTATCCGTGACACTCTCTACCCAACCTCGCGCCTCCCCTCTCGAGGGTGATGTAACATGTTGATATATAATGGTACCTGATTAGTGTGTGCTTCTCAAGAAACTAATCATGCCAAGCAATTCTCACGTCGACGGGGCTTCATTTATGTCCGACGCTGGCGCAATTGTACTCTGGAAAAGACAAGTTCATCACATTTGATTCCAGGGCTCCATATCGTATGTTCATCCTATGGAAAGATATCATATTAGTAATCTGTGATGCGCTTTCTCTGATAATATCTCTCAAAGCTTACAAATGCCCACAAGTTCCATAATTACCGCAGATTACAAATCAGAACTTCTAGGACAGCGGACATATATAACGCATTTGAACCTGGACTAATGAACAGCTCCGCTAAGAAAGTACATTATATAGCAAAAATAGAATTAACATGGTTAAAGTCGCAATTGTCTACTCTTCTATTGACGGTCATACCGAGAGACTCACTGGACGTATTCTCAAAGGTATTGAAAGCGTCGAAGGTGTTGATGGAAGGGTATTCACTTCGGATCAAGCTCTTGATAGAGCCGTCCTCGATGATCTCACTGAAAATTACACTGCAATAATCTTTGGCAGCCCTACATTGATGGGATCTCCATCTGCTAAGTTTAAGGAATTTATGGAACGATCCTCCGGGGTTTATTTTCGTAAGCTCTGGAGAAATAAGGTTGCTGGGGCCTTCACTGTTGGAGGTTCCAGATCTGGATCCAAGGTCAATACTCTTGTTGACTTGGCTGTATTTGCTGCTCAACATGGTATGGTGTGGGTTCCATTAACCATCCCTCCAGGTTACAACATGTCAACTCAAAAGGAAGAGGATGGTCTAAACGCTTCTGGTTTCTTCCTTGGTGTCGGTGCTCAAGCTAACGTTGATCAAGACAGCACTGTTGCTCCAGCTGAGAATGATTTGATAACTGGTGAATTATATGCTAAAAGAATTGCCGAGTTTGCCAAAGAATATGAACAGACTTATCACGCATTGAAGACTAAAGGTATCTGAATGTTACTTATGCTCCAGTAAGATACACTTGAGTTCTTGATGAGATAATAGAACTTTTGAATGAGTGATTTGGATTGATTAGATTTAGGTTAAATGGATCGTGAATAGAGTTGCTGCAGTTTGGGGCTTCAGGATGCTAACAATATTTACAGCGTAGAAGTGGATTGGACGGCTGCAGTTTCTGTTCAAAAATTGGGGTCCTCTCTCATACAATAGCTGCACAATCGCTAAAATGTGTAATAAGAAAGTTGAATCAAAGAACGAAACTGATGCATATGTGTTATAGGATGCAATCAGAGAGGATCGTTGGGACCCGGTTTGCAGTATGGTCACTGAGTACACTGTATACGTAAATCCTCCATGAACCCTCTGATAATGGCTTTTCTCGCTCTACTCTCTAACATTTATTAGTGTGAAGCGTTTTGTACCATGACAGTTCGAATGAAAACCAATGTGCATCCTTAAAGCGTAATTGTTGCTCTCTGAAACCTATTTGAGAAAATGGTTGGAGAACTGGCACTGAAAACTGATCAAGAGCTAGAGTGCTAGTGTACATTTAGAAATACAAGTCACATATGTGTCTGAAAAAAGTGTGCCAGGTGTGCCGATATTTCAGATCGGTTCTCCCTTTATGGTTTAGGTTTTCCGCCATTTTTTGCGAATTACGTTTTGCTGCCTGACGGTTGCAGGTCTATCTCCGACGTAGGTGCATGCGTCCCAGTCGCTCTGACCATCGAATTACAAATTGGACTGACTACTGGCTCTGATATATAAGAAGGTGAGACCGCTCTGAATGAATGGTGATATTCTTAGAGTGAGGAAGGTCATGATTATAGCTTTGGGCTTGCTTAGTGCGTATTCGTGTCTCGACGCCAACAGATGGTCCCGTACACAATACAACTCTAGGTCTCAGATATCGACTTGCTATCAATTGATCCACAAACTGCTGCCGGAAAGCACGATTTCCATGACGACCATCTTTCAAGAAAGTTCCATCAGTGTGGGCGGTGATCAAGCTATGACTCGCAGGAAAATATCGAAGGCTTGTAATCGCTGTCATCAGAGAAAGATCCGGTGTGATGGAACTTCGCCTTGCACAAACTGTCAGGTCCACAGTATTGACTGTATCTACACATTGACTATTCGAAAGAAGCAGGGACCACGCAAGAAGAAGAGTCCACGTATAAAGAAAATCACAATGAGCGAGTTAGAGAAGAGGATGAATAGAATTGATGAGAGAGTGGATATCATAAATGAAGCCCTAAGTTTAATTCTACAGATCTTGAAGAAAAGTAAACTAGAAGATGCCGAAATTTCGCAGAATCTTGATTCTTCCGAGAGGGAGGTTTCTTGTGAGGCACATTACTCTGATGCTGAGGATGTAGCAACTGAAGTTGCATCTCCACTATACGAAAATGCATGCCCTCGAAACAACGAAGATAACAACAGACTCTTGCGTTCAGATAATTATTTCGCGTCTTTGCAGGATATGCATTTGGGATCATTGGATGTTTCAGCTTTGGACTTTGAGCTCATACTCAGTTCTTTTACTGCTCAGCAGGATGACACGGAGGATAGATTAGGCATGGGCTCATCGTGCCCGTTCTATTGATTCCAGGGACTTATAAACTGATGATTCTGAACTCCAGAACAAAAAGACGAGGCATCAAATTGGCTAATACAGCTCGCACACCTTGAAATTCGTTAAGTTCATCTTCCTCATCACTCTGATGATTCCAGTAAAGGTAAAAACTCTGATTGTTGAGTTAATCTTTATGGTCTTTTAATTATATATTAAATTTATCCTCATCGTCCTCTTTGGCTTCTCCACCTATCCAACTATTTTTGCAGGCACCTACGGACAAGCTTGGCTGTCTCGGGTTTAATCTTCCTTGGTATCTCTGTTGGTTTCTTTTTATGCGCCATTGCCTGCTTTTACTATGACCATTTTGTGCGGTTTAAGAAAAACGAAGATGGATGGAAAACTTTATGAGAATAATCCCAGTGATTGTAGCTAAGAAAGCGAAAATAAGGCCTGGAGCCTGGTGCTGATGGCGATCACGCTTCTTAAAAAAGAACGCAAATGGGGGTGGGGCAGAAATACAAATGCTAAGGTTCTCCAAAACCTGCCTCATTGA